>NDXZ01022012.1:0-30843 GCA_003055125.1 Paykullia maculata
TTTTGGGTCACAGATTTGCAAATGTATTATAAGTTTTTTGCATGTATATAAATATTATTCCCTTTTAATTTTTTTTTTCAGTAGATTTTTTTAATATGTATTCAACTTGGTTAACTTTATAACAATGAAGACGAATAGTATCACCATATATCTACCACATTCTGTGTGTATTATATGTTAAAAATATTTTTGTTGCTTTTATTAGCCATTCTTTAACTTATTTCTTTCGTGGCAGGATAAATTTTTTGATTTCATAAATATGCAAACAATTTTTTGTTATTTTTTTTTTCTTTTTTCCACTAAAGGGATTATTACGTACAAAGACTTGTTTAAATTTGACCAAAAGGCCCTTCTTGCAATCTACAAAAAAAGGAAAATTAAACAAACAACTTTTGTTGGACTTAAGGATATATAAGGAGGTTTTGTGTTGTTGCATAGGGTGTTTCGATATTCATTTGAAAAATAGTTTTGTTAAAAAAATTTGGAATTTTAATTTATTTTAGATTTAGTTTTTATAAGTAAGTAAAATATACAATACAGGATTAGGTATAAAAAATGTTTAAATGGATGATAGTCTTACTATTTTTGAAATTTTCCACAAATTTCTACATCAAAACGCGGCTATACAAAGAACGATAAACAGAAATATAATACCTGTTCAATGTGCATAGTAATTGCAATTGGTGCTCAACGAGCCTACTAGGAAATTGATAAAAAAAAACCCTATTATCCTGTTTTTTTTTTATTTCATTCAGAAACTTTTGCACAAAACCTTACAAACCAAACACATACTTCTTGTGGAACACCCTATACTTAAAGGATTACAAATTAAAAAATATTTTTTATACATATGTATGTGAAAATACGGTAAGTTTAACAAAAAAGGAAGTGACATAAAATCATTGATTATAATTTAAAAATTATGTTAAAATATTTAGAAATTTTATTACAGCCTTTGAAAATAAGCCTTTTTAAAACCTTGTTAAACTTTTAAGCAAAAAAAAAAAAGAATATTCGTCCAAGAAGGTTGATTTGTTTCTAATTTTTATTTTGGGTTTAGTTTTGGGTCTTATGTAAAAAAAAAAACAAAACAAAAAGGTGGGTTAAAATACGGTCTTTCGGAGACATATTATGACAGTTATTGTTCTAACCATCAATATACAAATGTATGTATAAATTTAAAATAAACATTTTTATATTAAAGTAATATGGTAAAAAATGGGTATTAAAACAACAATAAAAAATTAAATTCTATATAAAGGAAAATTAAATTAAGTAATTATAATTCGACCACATTGAATAAGGTTTTTAAATATAATTAAATAATAAAATAATTTGTTTCTTCTTCAAAATAAAGTTTTGTGTTGGTTTTGATTTTTTTTATTATTAATTAGTAGTAAAGCAAAGGATATTTTTTCTCATAATCTGTAATATTTTATAAGTCATATTACATAAAAGGGAGGACTAACAAAAATTGGAATTGAGTTATTTTTTTACATCAAAGGAATCACTTTTATATAACAAAACACTAAACTTATTACAAGGTGGTATTACGAATTTAACTGACAGAGCAAAAACCAGTCGAATTGACATCAATAAAAAAAACCTAACAGCATCTTGCTAAAAACTATATAAGCAAAGAAAAAAAAGTTAAATTAATACGTTTTAGCCGCACAAACGAAGTGACACTTTGCCGTGTAAGACACAACAAGTGCACCATCTTGGTTTACTTTAAGCCCAGTTTAGAGATTTTTGCGTGTGTTCTATGAAGCTAATAAATATTTTTATACCTCTATATTCCCCACACAAACGTATTTCTATTTAAATTATTTACAATTTTTCTGTTAAAAGTTTAATTTATAAATTTTTTTTTGAAAAAAAAACTCCGTTTCATTATTTCCAACAAATTATTAAGAAAAGTTTTACCACAAGACCCTTTAAGATAAAAAAAATATAAGGGGTGAAGGGTATTTGAAATGGAAGTTTTTAGTTTAATAAATCTATGTATATAAAGTTAAAGACTAATGATTTAGTAAAAGAGCGAGAAAGAGTGAGAACGGGGACAAAATAGTAGTTTTTAATCTTTTAAGCATATAAATCAGGAGCCGCTAAAGTTAAAACTGCGGTTGTATTGATGAGTGAGCTACCGACCAAACACAAAGTAAACTGTTTGAAATATGCTTCATTATATTTCGTTGAACAATTTTATACTTTTTTTTACTTTGGGGTATGTCAATTTATAAGAATTTTATAAAAAACTCTTTGATATAATTTTTTTGGATTATTTAATTCGCTTCGAAGTTCTGTTTGTTCGTAACTACTAAAAAAGGATCTACCGCATGAACGGCCATCGCTGTCTCATCGACGACGAAATAAAAAAGGATAAGAATACGCATGAAGTAAACTATGCACATTTGTGCTATAAAATTGTTACCCCTGATATGAATCTAAAAGTATAAAGGAGGGGACTATTGTACAGACTAAAATAATATTATAAAGTTGCCACCATTTTATATTTTTTTTACACTTTTTATGGTACTGTTTAAAAAAAAAACATGTAAAAAGTTGTTATTAAAATGTGTCTCAAATGTATTAAACCAGGAGTTAGAGGATATTATTTTAAGTTTAAATGTTACTTTAATGTCATTAAATAACTACTTACAAATAATGGATAAAGCAGCCCTCCTTATCACAAATAACGAATTGAATAAGTCATTATTTTTAAAATATTATACAACTTCTTGCTTTTAATAAGTAAAATCTCATTATCAATTATGTATTATATTCGGCTTCCTAAGAACAAAACTGATATTTTTGGTTACTTCTGTACCTTTAGAGTCGGTTTGAAAACCGTCACGAAATTCTTAACCATCTGTCGAAAATATAATTACTTATACTTAAAGTATGTTAACCCAAATGAGAATCATCACAGTATATTAAAGTAGATCCTAAGATTTTGTTTAGCCAAGGTGTATGTAGCTTTTATTTCTTTTAAGATATCTCATGAATAAATTATTACGTTTCAAAATATAAACTTGTTATTAGAAAACAACTTCTAAGTAATGCAGGCAGTATGTTAAACTCATATAAAAGTTGAGTTGTTGAGTAAGAGCAAGCCATTACCTAGTTTTTACTGGGTACGTGTTTATTTTACAAAAGATTAAAAAAAGCAAACAAGAAGTTGAATACTAAGTAAATTTGAAAAAAAAATTAAATATTAAACATATTTGGGGGATTCGCAAGCCACTCATATGTCATATGTCCTAAAAATTAAAAATGGTTTAAGTTACTTTTCATACTAAAAGTGTCCTAAAATAATATGATTTTGACTGCTTTGTTTATTGTGCTGTCGTAAATTATCCTTGGCCAAACAGAAAAAGCAAAAACAAAAAGCTTAAACCATTTCAAATTTTTAAGACAGAAGACAATATGATATCATAAGTGGCTTGTGAATCCCCCAATTGTATATCACTTTTAATAAATATTATAATTATTTAGATGAAAAAAAAAATAAAAAGAAAAAAAAAACGAAAATCAAAAATATTAACAAACGAAAATTTAAACTCTTCCATTTTTCGTAATACTAACGAACTTTTTAAAAAATTACAAAAACATCCTGATGATATATTAAGGCTTCTAGTCAAAGACGCACACACTCGTATTTTTATTTAGAAATAAAATCTTTTATCTTAAACCAATAAATGAAACTGAAAATGTTATTTAAGTTAAGGGTACTTTTAGTAAGTCCTTTTACACCAGCAAGATGCCTTTTTAACACAAAAATAAAATTACAAAAATAAATAAACTTTCCGAATGTCTTGTCAAAATATATGCCTTAGTTCGAGGTTCGTTATTTTGTGTTTGCTTTTCCTGCAAAAAAGCCCTAATGTGTACAAATAGGTAAAAAAAAATTAATTGAATTGTAAATAATAGTACATTCTTTTTTCATTCATTCAATCATTTATTTATTTATTTTTTTTAAAGCAATTCTCATATATGTATTTACTGACGCACACCTACTCAAAAAAACCCTACAGTGGTTCTTTTTAGGAGAAGGAAGAGAAACATATTGGCTGTCATAATTATGTTTTACCTTAAACTACACCACTGCGAAAGTGATAAATTAAAATATTAAAAGCAACAAATATAAAAAAAATTAAATTTTTTCAAGACAATTATTTTTAGTTTTGTTCTGGCTTATTAAGTTCATTATTTTTATTTTTAAATTTGAATTAATAATAATTTGAAAAGTAAGTTTTTGCCGACACTATCCGAGTGGAAAGCATTTTTGAAACCAGCGACAGATGTAAATATCGTCAAAAATATTTAAAATTCTAAATTTATATTTATTTTCTTAGACAAAAAAAAAATTTTTTTTAATCAAATCACCACAATATTTAAAATAACGTATTGAGCCAATTATCTTGTAACTGATGCCACACTGTGCTCAATCGTTGTTGCCACTTTAAAGTGTCACAAAAAGGTAAGATTTTTTTAGAAAAACAACATCAAAAGAATTATAGCAGTCTATAACTCAAATCAAATAAATCATACTCTTGAAGTTTTTTAAAAAATGAAAGGAAAAAAGGAAAAAAAAATATAAAAGAAATTAGAGTAATTTTGTTTCACTCTATCACACACGCAATCACAAAAAAAAAACGTACACTTCTATACAATTACACACGCACATACACGCACTATAAAAAACATGCCAAGGTGTTTAGTGTGTCTTAGAGGCTGTGCGCTTTACAATGGCAACGCTTTCAATTTAGGTTTAGTATTACCACAGTAAAATAAAGTACACGAAATGAGTCCGATATAGATCTACTAGAACACAATACGGGAGACTGACATTTAAATGATTAAGAACTTAATAATATATCTAGTAAAACTAGAGAAAATTCCGCTGCCAATGACGTAACAGTTTAGGATTCTGCGAAACACTTGTTAGATATGAAGCCCTACAAAAAGAAGGATTCCTTATCATTGTGATATTGTTAATGGAGCAAAGTGAAGCCAAATTTTAAAAAAATATCATCTGAATGGTTTCGTTAATAAGCGAAATTGTTGAATTGGGCCTCAGAAAGTTCGCTTGCAATCTATTAAAAATCAATTTGTTGGCAACGACCTAAAATCTGGTATCGATTTGGCAGGTGGTGTGATTGAACCTAACTTTTATGAAAATGAGAGAGGAATTGCAGTAGCTGTGAATGGAAGTCGTTACAGAATAATGATTTGATCTGAGTGATATGTGGTTTTAACAGGACCACGCCAACTACAACCAAATGCGCAAGAAACAATCAAATATTTACGGCAGCGATTTGCAGACCAAAACATTTCACGAAAATGTCAAGTAGTCAGCAAAGGTTTAAGATTTTTTTCTTGCGAATTAAGCAGAAATAAATCCTAAGCTTAAGTCCAAGATTAATTGAAATATCAGTGAGATATTAAAAGAAATAAAAGAAGAAACGGCAACACTGGTTTTCGCAAAAACCTGAACAAATAAATGTTTAGTTTAGAGAAGCAGTCTGCAATGTGTTTCTAATTTAAAACACAAACACACGCTCACATAAATAACTTAATATACATACAAACCTACATACAAACATACACAAACAAATATCTAATGTTTTCATTTTGTCTCTTATTTCGGTTGACGTTGTTGGTCGTATTCGACTTTATTGTTGTAATGCTGTTTGTGTATAAGTCTATGTGAAAATTGCTAAAATCATAAATGTAAGGGTGTGTTTATGACACCTAATATGACATTTTAAATGAGTTTACATACACGCACACAAATTCACAAATATACTACATACATATATGTACAAATATTTAAACATATATCCCTATGCCAGTATGTACAAAAAAGGTAAAGTTTTTCTTGTAAGATTGTTGTTATTGAATGGCCAATTACTAAAATCTGTTGATTGGAAAGGCCGAAGTCAAAAAAAAAAAACTAACCTAAACACACATTTCAACAATGTCCGAGCAACAGCAACAACAATACCAGTATTAGGGACAACAGATAGCAAAATAAATAAGTTTGTATTAACGCAAAAAAAGCTTTATTAATGAATGACCCGTAAAAAAGAGAGAAATACAAATAAAACTAAAAATTGGATAAATTTATGCCATACAAAACGTAAATACATTTGTACATTTGTATGTAGTTTGCTCCCTTTTAAAAAGAAATTTCGTAACCCAAAAACGATATAAAAAACTTTAGTTTTTTTTCCAATACCGACAACAGTGTGTCTGTCGGACATAAAAAACTAAATAAAAGACGGCCTTAATATATAAATTAAAAATTTTAAACTGTAAATTAATTGTATGAAATTCATACAATTTTAAAATGGATATAAAATTCTTTATTCTTTAGTAAAAGTAAATTGATAGCATTTCTAAATAATCATTTAAACAAATTACTTAAAGTTATATTTTTCATTTAAGGCCCACTGTGCATCATCACATTTTAAGGGTGATTTTGTCATATTTTATAAATTGTTTGCAAATTTAATAGAGAAAATCCTTTTAACACTTTAATTTAAAATAATCATTGTTTATGGATGCTAACAACAACCTGTTATCAATATTATTTATTTGTCTTTATTATTTTTTTTTATTTTTGAAAATGTGTAGAATATTTAGTATTAACGTAATAGAAAAAACTTATTTAAGCAATATATAAGATAAATATTAAAATAAACGAAAGGTACGACGGGTGAATCCAATTGAAACCATTGAAAAAAAATTTTACCCTTAAGATTAAAAAATTTAATTGAGATTGTTTTTCATATGAAAATAATACTACTTTTAAAGGTTCTATGGGTTCTACGAAAATAAATATTTTTTATAAAAATAAATCGGCATAAATGACTTGATATAGAGAAGAAACGAAAGGGAAAGACTTTATTAAACTGAAAATTTTCTGTGTATTTACATTTTACGTATTTAAACAAATTTTATTTAAATTTAGTTATGTTTGTAAAATATCCACTATTGAATTGTAGTAATTTTACAATGAGCTAATTACACAGCAAAAGCTTTCATTACTTTGTAATGCGTTAAAATAATAAATTACTGTTACTGCACTACATACTAATTTGCATTTTAACCCATTACTTTAACACGATGATATAATTGAAGGCAAGTACTTACTATGCTCGCCTTCTAATAGCTATTTAAATAAGTCATCACCACCCCCGTTTACAAATAGGATTTTTGAGAAGTTATTACTTTAATGTTATTAAGCAGCTACTTATTATTAATGAATAAAGCAGTGCATTAAATAACAAATCAGAAATTGAATAACTCTTTAGATTTAAAATATTATATAACTACTTTCTTTTGACAAGGTGAATAAACAATTGATTGCATAAAACTGATTATCAATAATGTATTAAATATGGCTTCATGAGAACGAAACTGAGGCTTGTTACTGCTGTTCGTTACGTTTTAGAGAAATACTTAGAAAAAACCATTAAAGTCGATTTACAAAACGTCATGAAATTTATAGCATCCATCGAAAATATAATTACTTATACCTAAAGTATGTTAACTCAAATGGGGATCATAATAACTAATTTAAGTGGCTTCTAACAATTTTTTCAACCAAAGTGTATGCAGCTTTCATTTCTTATTAGATATCTAATAAATAAGTTATAACATTTCACATTAGAATCCACTACTTTTTCGTAATGCAGATGGTATGTAATACTTATTGAAAATTATGTTATTGATTAAGAGCGAATCAGTACCCAGTTTTACTGGCTACTTACGTTATGTATTTAATATTTCTTTTTTTTTTGACTATTATTAAAAAAATATTTTTTTTAAGTAAAGAAATGTTTAACTAACGTAACTCTATGTTATGTCAATTACTTAAAATCTAAACATAAGATTTCAAAATATTTTACATAAATTTTTAAAAATTTCTGCCCAAATAATCTTGTGGATCGCACTCAATAAACGGAAGGAGGTTAAAAGTTATTTGTGTGTTAACAGAAATTGTAAATTGTCCACAAAATATTTATTTACGCTGGCGGAACAAATATTTTTCACATACACATACATACATACATTCATATGTAAGCATAAACTCTTTCGTTATTTGATTTAACCTATAAGCTTTGCTGTTTGTTTTAAAAGAAATCGAAATTGTTTATTCCTGAAACTTTTAATAAATCCTTCAACATGTAGACAAAATGTTATTCTGTTATGTATAGCATTTGAATCAAGCAGATTTACATTCAAGAAAATGTCAACAAAATTACTACATAATAATTGTTTTTTTTTTTAATTTTCATCAAAAATTTTACTCCGCAGAAAAAGAAAGATAACAAAGTCTTTACTAGAAATATTTTTATTAACAATCTAAATATTTTAAAGCAAACCTACTGACTAACAGGATAACACCAAATTTGTTTGCATAGTTTAAAATGTAAGAATGAGTGAAGCAATTAATTGAACAACAACAACATTTTAAAAAAATCCCTCCAAAGTGGTTTTAATTTCTAGAATCCTATTTCCTCTTAAATATGTCCGGCCTACTTAAGCGTGAATGCTGTTTGTTTACTTTTACTACAAATTTGTTTAAAAAAAAAAATTGTGGCAAAACACTCATATTAGAGTTTAACAGTTAATATTGCACTTTATAGTTGAAAAAAAATGCTACAGCCTAGTTAGGAGTGATACTATCATAAAAAAAAGGACTCACTTTCAAATAAAAACACGTAAAAAAATACTTTTTTTGAAGTTTGCATGCAAAATACATACATATAAGTATATGTACGTCTGTTAGGTAGACTGTAAACGTCTATGCAGAGCCAAAAAATTCGACAGATTCTCGACAAAAAGTAAAACAGAAAAATAAATAAATTAAAGAAATAAGATACAATAAACAAAAACATATGGAAATTTATTTTGACCAGAAATCGAACGCCTTCAAACCATATGACACAATTGGAGCTATAAAAAGACTATCAGCCTTTTTTGTAATTTGTTTTGATTTTTCTTTCTGCATATTGGTAAAATTTAACGAAAAGATACGAACACACTAACATACATACATAAAAATATTTCGATGAAAACGTAGCATTCTTGTCAAGTTAAACAAGAAAAATATTAAGCCACGATACATGTATGTGTATGTATATGTAAATAAATGCTACGCAATATTCCTCTTAGCTTAGAAACGAATAAAAATATCTAACACTTTTCTATACCTTGTAACTGAGAATTAACACACTTATATATGTACATATGTATATAAAAAGTGAATAACTTTAACAAGAATTGGTAAGAACTGTACATATGATATACTCACATACATTTATATCTTTTGAAACACACAATCTTCACACACAAATGTAATTTGTTTTCCTTATATAATACGTACATACACACGTACGCATTGAATATTTTTTATGATTTCTAACGATTTAACAGACTAAGAAAATACAGTCGCAAATAAAACCTATAATCCTTTTTTATACATGAAAAAAAATTATTGAATAAAATTATTGGGTTAATTAAATATCTGATTTACATATTTCTTGAATTTTAATATAATTTCAGATATATTTATTTTAAATTCATTGGCTGGTTAAATAAAAGCTTAGCACATCAAAAACAACAACTCTATGGAAAAAGCTTTGATATTTACGTGTGTGAATGTGAAAACTAATAACGTATGATCCGCTCACGAAGGTTTATAATGAGCTCTAGACCGCTTTTAAAACATGTTCTCCCTGTAGCAAAACATTAGATTCAGTAATTTAGAAAATTTTGAGATTTCTCCTTAAATTCAGATATACTATCAGAAGCATTACAACTGATAACGGTTTAAAGTACCGGATAGTTAAAAAGAGCAAAATTTAGAAACGATTTAGTTTCAATATTCTTGGTTAATTTATATTCTTATTAATTAATTCTTATTTTATGAAATTTTCAAAAACGAATAATACTGTTTTTATTGTTATTCTTTATGAAATTCTTCCCTCGATTTAATTACTGGGACTTTTTGTTTGATTTTATGTTTCATATTTTTGTTTAAATTACATGAAGGTACTTTTTTTCAAGTTCACTGTTATTACCATATTGTGATTTTGTATTATGTCGTCGGTTTATATGGATGCGTGTATGTACTTGTAGGAGTATTAAGTATATTTATTTGTCTATGCATAGGAGTATGGGTATGTGTATGTTTGTATGTGTATGTAATCTGTTTGGTCAAATAATGTTTGGGGATTGGTTTTTTGTTCAATTGATACCATTTTTTATAAATTTAAACAACTCTTTGTTTACACCCTTCACTATGTAAAAGCAAGAGTATATACAAGTTTGTTATAATGATTCTAATTTCGATATGAATTTCGTTTGTGCCACAATTTTTTTTATATTTCTATACCAATTACCATAGTTGCCACATAAGGCATATATATTCTGAATCCTTATAAATAAGGAAGTCGACTAAGCAATGTTCGTCTGTCCCTTTGTTGAAATTTACCCGAGATTCTTGCTATTGAAAATCCCTAAAAAAACCGACAAATAACGAGATATAAGCAAAAAAATGTTTTTTTGTTTACACAAAAATTATTATATTTGTGTGTAAGATATGCCTCTTTTGGGAAGTTTGAAAAAAATTTTCTAATTGGCCCAGAATTAGCAGAGGTATGGGCAAAAAACCTAATGTGGACTAAAATAAACATCATAAAAATATCAAGTTTTCTAAGACTTTAAATACCTTTCGGACATGTAAATACATTTGTACATACATACATATATATACATACATATATACACACATAAATAATAACACGGTGTAAAATGTATATAAGATTTGGTACAGCCGAATATAGCGCTCTTAAAATTGCCTGTAATCATATTACTGTGACCATATTCAACCATGTTTTTTCTCTGGGTGTATACATACACACTGTAACACATACACCCAGAAAAAAATATGGTTGAGTTTAGTCACGATAATATAACCACAGACTAATTTAATATTGTATGATCACTGCAATTGTTTATATGATTGCTGTTGCAGTTAATTTTGGGAAAGTGGCTGAACCATAACTATGACTAAACAAATCATTTATATTGGGTAATCATAAATTTGTTGCTCTCAGCATATATAATAACCATAATTTAAGATCAACATACTTAAGATTATCCGTAATCAAATTTATAATAAAGACAAATATATATAGATCTTGTAACCATATTTATGATACAGGTATTGGCGTAAACTATGACTTCAATCATAATAAGTCAGTGACCATAGAATTTTTTAAATAATCTGTGATCATGTTTTTTTTTCACGTGTAATTACAAACACCACCAGTCACCAGATATTTTTTAAATTGATTCCAAAATGACTGAAATAGATGACCCCAACCCAATGGCTTTTATTCATGATAATTTGTAAATGTTATTTTATTTTTCATTACATAAATTTACATTTAATGAAGGGTACATAGGATTTGGCATCGCCGAGTACAGTTACCTTAATTGCTTATGTTATTTTTTCTAACGGATTTTTTTTTACTGCATGCTTTAGCATGTTCATTTGTGTCGATTTTAGGAAAAATATTGTCCACACAATATGGGGTTTTGCGCAAACCCTAGAGAATTGGGTGAATTACTACAAGAACCACAAATAAAATATAACAACAACAACAAACAACAACATTACACAAAAATGCAACGAAAACAGCTACCACGAATTAAAAAAAAAATAAAAAAAATAGGTGAATAGATGTAAGTAAAAATGAAAAATAAGCAACCAAAGCCCCAGGAAAAATATTCCACAAAAATTTCGTTTAGCACGTTGGCTTTTTTCAATCTTTCTATCTGTTGTTGCTGCTGCTATTTTTTATTTAGTGTTTTTTTTTTAGTGTTGCAATTTTTTTAATTCTTCTATCCAAATTCATTGCTGTTTGATGCAGACATTTTACTTTTTACTTTTGTGTATGTATGTTTTTGTCTAGATAAAGGTTTTGAATTTATTTTTTTCTCCATCTAAACACATGCACGTATGATTTTCTGCAAATACACACATACTTACATCTGTATGTAGCAATTTCTGGTAACAATGGTCGTTGTACTCTCTAACGCTCTATAGTAAACATGTATGTATGTATATTTGTATTTAACAATGTCATTGTACTGCTTACAGGGTTATCTGCATGTGTTTGTTTGTACTAGAAGTAACCGTAGTAATATTTGACGTATGTGTGTATGTATGTAAATATCCGTTTGCATTGTTTAGATTTTATCCACGCTTGTTGTTACAAAATTTATGTTTATTCATATACATATGAAATCAAAACTATGCGGCCACTATCTTTCAAATACCAACATATTATAGTTCACATCTATACATTCACACACAGCGACATACACAATTACTAACACACTAAATAAAAAAGGATTTTAAATAAAATATATGCATGAAAAACAAGAATTATTTATATGTATATTGTTAAGTGAAATTCTAGAAAAAACCGCATTAAGTATTTCTAAAGAGGAGGTTTAGTTTTGGTTTAAAAAAATGTTTGCAAAAAAAAAACCAAACAGAATCTGACAAATCCACACATTTGATATTTGCAAGCTGAAAAAGAAATACAAACAAAAAAAAAAAATTTATGTTTTAGCATTTAGCAGTTTGACCAAAAGTCTCTTTTTACGTAAAGTTATTTATGGGTAAAAGGGTTTACTAACCTGCATATGTGGAAGATTAGAATCTTTATTTATTATCAGTAAAATGCCACTACTAGATTATGATAAAATAGATAAGAAACCGTAAGCAGGTTGATTTATGTCTGAACATATCCCATTCAACAAAATTGTTTTAAACCGCAAACCTACAAGAGAGGTTAATCACAAAGAACAACAATATAATTTCGCTGCAAAATAACTATGGCAACATTGTTCTGTTAACCATCCCTTAAGAGCTCTAAAGAAGCCTCTTTATGTTTTTAAGCCCTTGAATTTAGCTTCTCTCCATCTTAACCCTTTTTAATTTAAGTGAATTTCTTTTCAAAAATAATAAATTTCCTTTAAAGTTCGAATTTCCGTAACAGATGTCTTTTACCGAAATATAACGTTTGCCAAATACACCCACACAAATCCCAAAATTTTAAGTTTAAAAAAACGCTGTGTTGAATGCTTTATTTTTATATCGTAAGTTATGTGTTTGCCACAACAAACCAAATTTTTTTTTCTTTGTATTCAGTTAACTAATGCCGAGAAAACCTACGCAGACATGCATGGATTTTAGTTTCTCAACTTTTTTTCTTTTTTATTGTTACTAATGTAAGTCTAACTATGTGTGAAAAATATTTATTTTACACAAGTTTTATGCGAAAAAAGTCATAGCAAAAATATGTTTTACTACATGATTTGAGTTGTTATACTTAAAAACTTTAAAACAACTAAAAACAAAAATATAAGAAAATATAAAAAGAAATTCAACAAATATTTATGGAAATCAAACACATAAATTGCAAAGTCAATGGCTTCTGTTAAAATAAAGTTAAAGAAAAAAATTTTAAATAAATTTTATAATTTTGTTTGTAATTTTCGATTATCAAAGCATTCTCAATTTTTATAAAAAAATATTTTTATTTAAAGGAAATTTTGTTATATACAGAAAATTAAGAGTTTTTTTTTGCAAAATTTTTTGTTTTGTTTCTTTGCTTAACAGTTTTTTAATATTTTTCTTAGTTTTAATTTGAAAAAATAAAAATTTACATAATATATTTGATTAAAAAAATTAATATAATTAATCGATTTAACAAAAGTACTAACTTTATTTGATTCTTAAAATTTCTTTGAAAATTCTCTAATTGAAAAAAATATATAAAAAAATGTTTTTTGACCCAAACAAATCGATTTTTAAGCTCTCTTTTTATACCCTTCACCACATACAACCCTGGGCAACCTATAGGAGCTACGAAAACTTGATTTCATCAACACATGGACAAATGGATAGACGGACCGACGGACATGGCTTAATCGACTTTCCTATTTATAAAGATCCAGAATATATATACTTTATGAGGTCAAAAATGAATGTTTTAGAAATTAAAAACGGAATGACAAACCTATGCATATGCTTTTCACATATGTAAAACCTATACAAATTATAAAAAAAAATTCTCTTCTAACTGAGGTTACCTGATTTTTTGCATAATGCATTAATAACGATAAAAAAATTTCTTGACAAATTTTCTAGTCGTGCTCTTATTTCGTCAATAAGGTTATTCGAAATTAAAAGTCTATGATAACAAGCGTACAAGCGCATGTGCATTGAATGATACAAATACTATCACATTTAGAAAAAAAATAGTTGCGGAAATATATTTAAAAAGAATCCGCGTTCTTGCCAGCAAAGTTGTTTTAAGATTAATGTAACACCTAGACCTATACATTATAACGTTTTCACAGTAAATAAATATTACTTATACGCCTCAAGTATTTGCTATATGTATTTATATAACAAAAAGTGCCCTAGAAATTCCAGGAAATGTTGAAATGTAATATCATGGGGAAGTGTTATGTATGAAAAAGGAGAATAAGTTAAATAAACATTTGCAAATATTTGCGGCGATTTTTTGTTATATATTATTATAAATTATTCAATCTAAGCTGATTCAAATAACTAAATTGTGTTCAAATTTCATAATAGCAAATACATATATATACAATGTTAGGAACCGCAAATATTAAGCCCAAATTCAAACGTGGACAAATAAACTAAATGGTGATGATAAAACTATTTAATTTAATAACTGGTAGAAATATATAAATAAAATTATAAATAATATAAAATTGTAAAAATATTGTTATAAAAAGTTACAAGTTACTTTTGGATAAAAATTCTACGTAAATTGTAAAAATTACCAAAATAAAACTTACCTTTTTCTCCCATTTAAACAAATTGAATACAAGTTGACATTTATCTAGAAAAAAAGAACAAATCTTAAAATAAATAAAGACAAAAGATAAAAATTAGATAAAATCTTAAACATATTTATTTACTTGTTAAAACTGTTGTTTGTCTTATAGAAGAATAAATAAATGAAATAACATTATCAATAGTATTAAATATTTAAATGCATTTCTTACAGAAATAGTTAGAGAAAAACATATATACAACTTCATATATTTCATTGTGTATTTATAAATAAAAAAAATATCCTTAAAATAACTGAGGTTCCATAAATATTTTGTTAGACTTTTATAGTCATGTTTCTTAAGGCAGTCAAATGAGGTCAATCTTCAAATTTATTTATAAAAATAGTTTTTTTTGAAAGTTCTTATTTTAAAATTTGTTGAACATTAGTTTATATAGATGTTTTAATTAATATTGTCAGGCTTTTAAGTTCATGTGATTATTGTTAAGAATATTATGAAAAATCGAGTACGACACTAGCCGAGTGTAATGCATTTTCGAAACCAGCTACGGTTTCATCTTCAGCACTCTTTGATCGGTACTACGCTGTTGTATGTAAATATCATATATATAACTCACAATTTTATATTATAAGCAACTGGGATTTCTCCCTTTTAACTACTTTATACTTTTTCTTGGTGAGTGAGAACGAAATTTACCAGCTATTTAGATCTTTCTGCCATTTATCCTTGTCCCTAGCCACGTTTTTGTCTTCGCTTTCATGCCCATCCAAGGGAAGGGAAGGGAACAAATTGAAAGCGTTTTGTGCTTTTTGTCTACCATCTTTGTATCGCATTAAAGCAAGATGTAGTCAAGTATGCCGTGTGTGCTGTGTGAAAGTTTGTTCCCAATGTAAAATATTTTGTAACTTATATCTTTTGCTAATTCTAATTAAATTTAGGTCAAATATAATAAAAACTACTTAAAAAAAAATTTGTGATTTTGACATTTATATATGAGCAAGAATTTTTAAGGAATGTTTTAAATACATAAATCGAATTAAACGTTTTTTTAATTTAACAGGACTTAATCATTTTCAATAAATCTAAAAAAAAATAATTTAAAAATAACAAAAATGTTGTCCCTTTAAAGGAATTTATATTATACAGGCACAAAATGTAAGTTTAACAGAAAGAATTAAGATCGCCTTTGGCCCCTTTGTAATACCATCCTTTTGACACAACATTTTTTTTATTACTAAGGTAGAGGATATTGCTGTAATATATAGCTACTTTACGTTTATCAACTTGTAGTTGCCGCAGACAAGTGTTTCTAACGTACCTTTACCCAACCACATCCATTTTGATTTTGAAAGAGGCAGGTCCGATCATAAAATTTTTGATGACAAAAAGATAAGAGAATCTAGCTTTGCATGTATATATCGAGATGTTTGTTAATATTTAAAATAGTTTAAAATTTTAAATGGAAATAAAATCTCTTCGTACAAAAACATGTATCTTTATCAGATTATTCTACTACATGAACAAATCGAAACGCTATACTAAATCCTTTGATTATGTTATTATTTAGCACCCAATACTTCGCTCTCAATATTAAAGTAGTTTTTATAAAATGTTCTTCTAATTTAAAAATAGATTTATTTAAAAAAAATAGTTATTTTTGATAAAATTTCGAATTAGTTGATATTTCTTCGATTCTTCTATTAATACTTTAAAAACACTTGTTGGCCTTCTCTCGTATAATTTATGGATATTCTTAGGGATTTTAACAAAACAAATAAGCTAAAAGGCAAAAATTCTAACAACAATATTTAGCAATCAAAAATGCGCATATAAATAAGTTTTTGAAAAGTATGTATTTTGCATGTCTGGATCCTTCCAAAAAAGAAACAAACAAATTTATTGCCAAACAAAAATTTGTATGGAAAAGTAAAGCAAATAAAGTAAGAAAGAAAATCTATCTACCAGAAAGCGCTATATTGAAAACGACCAATAAATCTTAGCAACATCAAGACCGATTAAAAGCAAAAAAGGACAATTGGGTTAAGAAAGAAACAAAATAACCCAAAAGAAGATGGAGACAGGGTGCTCGTAACGGATGTTCCTAATTTGTCAACAAACTGAACTAAATAAACAAAATATGAGAAAAGCATAGTTAAATGTAAAAAAAAAACTATAAAAGCAAAAGAACAAAAGTAAAAACAAACAACACTTTCATATACACATATGCAAAACTTAAATTATGAACTTGAAATTGAACTTATTTTAAACTTAAGTTTAGTAAAGATAACAAAGGGGCTTTTTTATAGTTTGCTTCGGATAACAATGTAGAGGTATGTACTTATATAAATTAGAAGAATTAAAGTTAGCATGGAATATGGACTATGTAATATTGCTTTAAATATGTAACTTTTTACGAATTTAAGGGTTTCATTAAAACTTATATATTTTTGAAAACAAAAATATATTCAGATTATGCAGTAATCAAAAATATGTGATTTTTTTTAATACCATTTACCACAGGTGACAAGGGTGTATAGAAGTTTGGCATTCCGTTTGCAATTTATAAAATATTCTGTATCTTTATAGATAGGGCAGTCGATTTAGCCATGTTCGTCTGACCGTGTGTCCGTATGTTGGTTGAAATCAGGTTTTCGTAGCTTCCATAGTTCACCCAGGGTTTTATGTGATATCAAACTTTTGGAAATATTTTCGAGAAAATTGTAATTGAAAGCTGGCAAGATCCATCTTTAAGCGGCAAATTATTGTTTTGCAGCTTTGAGATAAACTAAAGATATATTTGAAAAAAATTGGATCATTTGGCCAAAATGTGCTACACATGGTGAAGGGTATATAAGATTTTTCCCAGCCAAATATAGCGCTCTTACTTATTTTTTTCTACTTGATAAATTTAGCTTAATTTCATATGTAACCTCTTTCTTTAAAAACTGTGATCAAAATGGTGAATTTTATTTTACAATTGAAATCAACTTAGAAAGTCACAAGGACCAAGAATATACACAAATGTATTTCACAATTTTCTATTTGCTCATTATAGTGCCATTTTGCATTTAAAATTCTCTATTATATTCTCTATACGTATGAAAGAATATAAGACAGATATGATTTAAGTTTTTGTCGGGTATAGATACTTAAAACGCAAATTAAAACTTTTATTAAAACAAAATATGAAAAAAAACATTTTAAATGTTTCAATATTTGACTACGCCTAGTTTTCCCAATTTTCGAACAAATTAAAAAAGTTGTTCCACGTTTCCATTTCTGTTAAATAGGACAACAGAAGTTGTTAGTATGAAGATATTTGATCCCGTATAATTTTTCTTGTATTTATTTATGTATTGCGTCGTAAACTTTGAAAGTAAAAATATAGTTTAATTAAAAAATTTTGTAGAAGATACGTGTTTTTATCCACATACCTACTATGTAAAGGGTGGTTTTTATAGAGGTATACAACTTTAAATTGGCAACATTTCTTTAACTAGCGGCCATTTTGTCAGCTGTCAAGTGATTTATGTTAAGTTTGGTTTGGCATTTCAACATGAATAGACTGACTTCTGAACAGCGCTTCCAAATTGTTCAAATTTATTTTGAAAATCATTGCAGTGATCCCGATTTTCATAAGCGAACTTTGCTTAGCGATGAAGCTTACTTTTGTTTGAATGAATACGTCAATAAACAAAACTGCTGTATTTGGAGTGATGATAATCCTCCAGTGTATGTTGAGACACCGTTACATCCAGAAAAACAGACTGTTTGGTATGCTTAATGCGCTGGTGGAATCATTGGTTCGTACTTCTTTAGAAACGATGCTGGTCAGAACGTTACAGTCAATGGTGACCGCTATTGAGCCATGATAACTGACTTTTTCCTTCATCAATTGAACAACCATGATGTGCAAGAGCTATAGTTTCAACACGACGACGTAACATGCCACTTAGCTCGTGCCACAATTGATTTATTAAAGGAATCGTTTGATAACTGCATAGTTTCACACTTCGGACCCGTGAATTGGCCTCCAAGATCGTTCGACTTAACGCCGCTAGACTATTTTCTGTGGGGATGTGTGAAGTCGCCAGTCTACGCCGATTAGCCCAAAACGATTGACTACTTGGAGGACAACATTCGCCACGTTATTGCCAATATACAGCCAAAAATGGTGGAAAGAAGATTAGACTACGTCCGAGCCATCCGTGGCGGTCATATGCCAGAAGTCATATTTAAATTATAATGCCAGAAGATTATTTTTCGAAAAAAGTAAATTGCACGTCAATTTAAAAAATTCATCTTTGTTTTATTCCATTTTAAAGTTTTATACCTCTATAAAAAATACCCTTTTACATATGTTAATTATAATTTTTTTTAGGCACAAAGAAATTTTTTTGAACATTTAGTTGAACCTAGTTTGTTCACCTGGAACTCTAAATATATTTTGTTAATTTTTTCTTCTTATTCAACTTTGATTTTAGAGTAATTTACCAAATATACATACATATGTACATATAAACGTATATATACATATGTTTGTATGTACTTAGATACATACATACATATGTTCATACATCTTTAAGTTTTTATTTTTGTAACAAATATGTCAGAGTATTATCGTAATATTGTTTCACTGCTATTGACAACAGCATTTGAAAGACTTTTTGTTTAGAATTGAAGAAGATAAAAAATATTTAATAATTGTATTCTTTACAATTTTTTTCGACTTCTTTTGTTAATAAATATTACACAAACAATTTTTCGAGTTGTTGTCAAATAATGTTTTGTTTATATTTATGTTGCTTCAATCTTTTTGTATGTTTGTAGCCAACCTCTTGAGATTGTCGTGATAGATAAAAGAAAAGAACTTTTAAAATATTGAAACAATGTTGAAGCAATTAAAGTGATAGAATCGTCTCATTCTTATGATGTTTTTTTATATGTAGTTTAGTCTTTATTTATCTTTGTTTTTGCTATTGTTTAAAAATTTAAATTGATTTTTGTTTTGGTTCCTAAACTGGGTATAGAAAGGACTCTTAAAGTGATTAAAAACGAAGAATTCAGAAAACAACGTTGAAAAGGGATGAAACCAGGCTCAGCTTTATTTTTTTTTTGAGACTTGGCCAAAATGGTATTGATAATCGAGAACGCCTCATATCCGAATATGGATTAAATAGCAAAGTATAGGGCACAGATTAGGGCGCAGATTAGATGTTCAAATCCTTGCAAAATTCAAATGGCCTTTTTTTCTAACATCTTTACTTAAGCTTTGCCATAAGAGTCTTCCTTTTATAGTTTTTTGTTTGCTTCTTCTGTTATTTGTTTCTAATATGCAAATAGCTTCTGTGGTTTCCTATAAAAACAAAAACCACAACGATAGTAATAAAGTGACATCAAGCAAAGGCGCTAACAATAAACTAATATTTACTCACACATATACATACATTAATGTATGTATGTGTCATTTTATTTTCCTTTAAGTACATGCTCATATATAGTGCCTTCTTGTGTACAAATATTTATGGATTGCCGAGTTGAAGTTAGTTGAGTTGTCAATTTGTAGTACAACAAGATGTTATTCTCCTTTTCTTTAAATCTTGTTTATTTTCATTTATTATTTATTCGAAATAGTTTTAAACAGCACATAACTAACAAATTGATTGGGGACTTTGCTACAGGAAATGTATTTCGTGTATGAGAATGAATGAATGTGTGAGTGTGGGAGAGTACAAAAGTACTTATGTGGTAAAATCGAATATGCATATATAAATATATATGTAGTTATAAGTTATTTTTATATATTATCTGTTGTTAAGCAAACACATACACAAACAAATATATTTAATAAATGTATGTCATAAGTATGTATAAATTTCTAAGTATGAATGATGATTAAATGTATACTGATGCTAAACTGAAAAGGTTTTACTGGGAAAATTATATATTAGAAATATGTTTAAAGTTTTTGACATATAACAACATAATAAGGAAGTCGAATAAAACGAATAATGAATGAATAATTCTAACAATAAGACACTCGCCCCTGTTTTTTCAGTTCATTGTGTGGTAGAGTTAGGGCCAGTTATAAAATAGAGATAATTTCTTAAAATGTTTTATTTTGGACTGATATGAGAAAGTTTTTGAAATTTTTTTTCTCAAACCAGTCTTAAGCTCTGTACACACGATTGTCAGTCTTCATTTATCTTAATAATATGTGTCCGTGAGACAAATTTAAATGGTTCACCCATTGTTACAACGAAAATATTAAATATATCGCAGCCAAACTTTATAAATTTTATTTTACATGTGTTTAAGCTACTCATGTCGAAAAAACTTCAGATATTAATCTTAACACCGTAAAATAAGCACTTAATCGTCAATTAATACTAAATAAGTGCTAATAGATTTTTTCTAAAAGTTTCAACAAAAGTACATAGTTTTAAATAAGTACGTAACACATATACATGCATTTTGGAAAATGAGTTCCATTACAAAATTTTAAATAAAATCGAAAGTTGAAAATCGAAAAATAGCTCAATGTGATTAAAATATATTTTAGTATATGCTGCCGAACCCTTAAACATTTATTTGTTGTATTTTTATTTTTGATGGACTTTTAAAAAAACAAAATTTTAGAAATTTTTTATAAAAATTGGTTTTGTTCGTCACAAGTTCCTCGACATCTCTAGAACTACGGAGCAAATTTAAAAACAGTATCAGCATACTTTCATGCCAATTTTGTTGTCAAGTTTTGGATTTTTATTTTTGTTGAATAAGACAAACTGTTCTACAGTTATACTAACATATTGCACACCTAGTTCAAAAGTGACTCAACTCGAAATTTTCATTTTTCGAGTTTATATGCCTAAACTATATTAAACAATACACTTGTTTATCTATAAGAAAAATATCAGTGTATTTTGTTGTTGTTAACTGTTGCTAAAAAAACAGTAATGTCTTTCTTTATGTTTCAATTGGTATAAAGTTGCAATTCATAAAAGTGACTTATTTTTAGTTGGGTCAGAAAATATAATGGAAATAGATCCCTACGCTAAGTGATAAATAGTTTTATTTCGAGTTCAATGGTCCAAAGTTTTTGTTTTTAACTATTTTTATTCGCGTCAAAAACAGTTTATTTCGATTTCTGAAAAATTAAAAATTTTGAGTTGTGTCACTTTTGAACTGGGTGTACGATATGTATGTCATGCAACTGCCTTAACTTTTGACATAAAGCTATATCTCAAAAACTAGAGCTGATAGAAATATTCTATTTATAATATTGAAATATGTGTGACATATGTGGCCAACAACAGCAACAATTTTTACGAAAATGAATAAAAGTTTTAAACTCAAAAATATACCGGTTTCGTTAAAAACAAGGCCAATCAACAATTTTCTAATCTTTTAAAGTCTCGGAATTAAATAACAAGGGAAACAATCACTCTCTGACTACTAAGTTAACGAGATGCTTAGGAGACCTTGGCTGCTGTAAAAATGTTTAATATATTAAAAAATAATTAAATTAAAACATTTTATAAACCTTATTCGAGTATTTTACGGTGTTTAAAGCAAATAACTTGTTTAGAATTTTTTTCATATCACATAACGGAATCAATTTATATTTTTAAAATACAGTTAAAGGTTTTACGTTCGTAAAAATAATGTTATGGAATTTTCACAGAAATATTATATTCAAAGAAAAAAAATAAATAAACTTTGTTATATAAAGGCAGACAGCAATAATCTGTTTTTATATCATTTATTATAGTGTATATATTCTAAGCAAATTAGTTTTAATAATAACTAACAAACTAATAATTGTGACAATTCGTCCAACGATGCATAACTTTTAAATATTATTTAAATTTCTATTTTTAGTTTTGTTTTGACATTTTGCTATATGTCATTTAATTAGTTGACAAACTCATGTGTATATCTTTTTAAGCTCATACTATTTATCACTTACATAATCAAATATTCTGCCACACATACATACAATGAAACAACACAAAACTTATAAATATGTATGCAGCAGTGGAAATTCCAACAAATCAACACATTAATTTATTCGGGGAATAACTTTAGTACTTAGCAAGAACATGGGCAATTTAATTGAAGAGAATGAAGTCATTTAAAAAATGCTAAATTATTGGGAAACTTAAAAGGCTTCATGACCTTATGTTTATCAAGTTACTGATTAAGGAGTTTGTTTTCAACTAAAGGAAATGAGGTTTGTCACAGTCCATGACAATTATTATATAACTTCAGCAATCTTAAATAAATTTAAAATAATCTAACGAAATTTTATTATAAACTTTGATGTTCTGGATCATATTTATGTTTTAATTAATTCTAAATTATTCGGCTGGTATTTGCACATTAAAATTAATGTAAAATAGTTTGTTTTTAAACATTCAGATTTATTTTATATAAACAAATACTACACATTTAAAATAGTTTTTTCTCTTGTTACTTTATTTGAATTAATAAAACATGGACAAATTTATGCTAAAATACACGGACTTAAACAAATAACTGCGACAACATTTAATGCGATCGTTATAATTATTTTTATTCATGAATTTTTCCATTTGAATGTTTTTCCAATTTTATTGCCAAAATTATTGCTTTTGTTTTAGTTATTTCTATTTAAAACTAATAAATATTTATTTTTAAACTGTTCTATTGGAGTTTTTTGTATGAATTAATTTTTATCTTTCACTATGTCCGTCTCGATGTCATTTTAATTATACGCTTTAATGGAAATATAATTTATTTTTTTTAATTTTAGTATAGCGAAAATAAAATGATATGTGAAATTTGAGTTATTTAAATTATATTATTAAAGCGACTTAAAACTAAATATTAATTTCAACTATTGAAATTATTTTAATTTTTTAATTTTTATATATAAAACAAATTTGTATGATTATTTACGAAATAGATTTGAAAAAAAAAAATGTTTTGTTAAAAATATTAAAATAATTATTTTTGTAAACAAACAGCTCTAATTCTTTTCTTTTATTATTTGTCTATATTTTTTTCATTGCAAATGTCATCAGATTTTATTTTAAAAAAATGAAAAAAGCAAAAAATAAAATTGTTTGACAACAATTAAAAGTTTAATAAAACATTAGAAATATGCATGCATGTATATGTCAGCTTTGACTTCCTTAATTGCATTAGATTCTTTCTTTCCTTATGTTTTGTCCGGAAATGTTTATTTATGTGCTAGTTAGTTTATTTTTATGTATATTAAATTTGTTTTACCCTTATAAAATCTAAAATTCATTAAGACTTTTTAACGAACTTTAGTTTAATTTTATAAATATAAAATACAATAGATACGAGTGTGTAAATTGCACCCATATTTGTTAACATTTTAAACCTAAAAGGTGTTAAAGGGTCATACAAGTATCGAAACTTTTGTAAAATAGTTACAGGTTGTATGTGGTTGAACAGGCCGCCAGTGCTCTTAACTGCTTTATTATTCGCTACAAAAATAAAAGCATTATTAATAATTGATATACATTTGCTATTTAGAGCATTTAAAATAGTTGTTCTTGTGGAATACTTTAAGTCACCAAACTAAACAGAAATCTTGTTTGGGCTCCAAAGTTAGACACCAGAAATGCCATTAGAGTGAATTAAATTAATGTCCACAAAAAGACCTTTAAACCGGTTTTATTAAAATTGAGCCATAATATCGAGCACCTTCTTCAGGTTAAAACGAAACTCACTTTTAGGATAAAATGAGTGCAAATAAAATTTGTAACGAAGCAGACATTACGGTCTGCAAGATGATCTTTGGTACTACAAAAAAGGCACAACAAATTTGTTAAAGTCTTCTAGTAACGTATCCCTGTTTCTAGTATTTTTTTAAATTTATTTATACAAAGTACCTTAAACATAGTTATCTCGTAAAGACTTAACTGGAGAATTTTTATAGCGACTGTATACATCCCCTAGACCTTGACTAGTCAGTCACTGTAAGAAGATTAAGAAAAACTGCAAAATAAATTGACCCGATTTACGCAGCTGAAAGTTTTCTTTTGTGGTAACGAAAATTATAAAATTTATATGATGACAAATTTAGCAATTCGTTAACAAAAATAACTTCTTCTTCCAACTATCCAGCCATATACAAATTACAAAATTCTGTTTAGAGTATCCCTTTGAGACCAGCATTTTCAAATGCTCCCTTAAACGCGTTTGAATTCTTTTTGTAGTCAATAACCACTTTACGGGCAAATACTTAAATAAAATACTCGCTTTATAAATTATCCATTTTAGTATTCAGATTAAAAGAATCCTTTCCCCCAAACGAAGTCGTATGAGTAATATTATAAATACAATTTTAAATTTACAAGATTAAAAAGCATCTTTGTCCTGATTAACTTCTTGTGCGTACACAACAATTAACATATGCTTGAATTTTCATTGTAGCTTTGGAGAGTTAATGTAAGTTTAGTAAAATATTTAATTTACTTAAAAATATAAAACTTAATACCAACACACACACATATGTAGTTATTTTTCAAATACTTCAACGGATACAATTGTGGTTGTGTTTGGGCTTCTAGTTATTTTGGTTGCTAGTACATATTGCTGCTCCTGTTGTTGCTATAGAGATTCTGGTGGCTGCACTTACATATATATCCATGTGTATACATTTTCACACACAAGTGTATGTTTTTAAAATAATTTGAACTTTTAACAAGGGTTTTGCATTGTTGTTTTTGTTGCCTTTGCAGCATGTATATTTTATAAAAAGTAGTAAAGGAAAAACTCAGTCAAAACTTTAACTGGCAACTAGCCACTCGTTAAAATGTTCATTTAGCATATAGAAACTTTTGCTCTTGCTACAACGCTTCCACACTTTCAGACGAGGTGAGAAGTAAAAATTATTTCAAAAGTATTTCTGCCATTTTTGACATTTATCAATTATTTATATGATGAAGTTTTCTGATGAAAATAATCTTTTTTTAAACATTGACTGAAAGAAATATCTTTTTATAATGACTTTAAGGACGAACCTCTAAGCTACAGCAACAACGAAAATAACAACAACAGTGAGAATTTATATTTTAGTTTCATATAAAATGTTTGCTTTTGTGTACGTGTGTGTGTATGCATTTGTAATATACCCAGTTTGTATGTATGCGAAAGAGAGACCGAAAAAATTTCGAGAATAGACAAGCTTTTATAGCCATGTTTGTGGGTTTAGGAACGACTACGTTTGCGACTAATTTATGACGTTCAAGTGTTTTTAAATTTTGTTAAATGCTCAACATAGCTCAACACAGATCACAAAGTACTTACAGTTAATCTGCACCTCGTACACCATGACGTACACAAGCATTACAAAAAACCCCACACAAACTTAAAAAACAAATGCATACGTTTGTGTTTTTGTATAACTAATGTTAAACTGTAATGACGAGACTTTATTTTGTACCACTAAAAGTAATACCAACAAAAAGTAAAGAACTGAAAATGAATTGAGAAAAAAAAATTTAGAAAAAGAGAGAATTAAATTTTTTAATTTATTATAGTTTTTCAAAAACACATAAAAGCCACAAACATACTTTAAACTTGTAGATTTGTGTGCGCCTTAAATTAAACAGTTTTCTTTTTGTGATTTTGATTCAAACGAATTTAAGTCGGCCTATTTTTGTCTTAAAACAAAAAATAAGCTGCCATTAATAATTTAAATTATTTAAAATACATTTGTTCTATTAAAAGCATTTTTTGCTTATAAAGAAATTATAATTCTTAATATTGGTATTATATAATTACAATTTGACTGAATAAAACGATTTTGAATGTCCGATTTATTTACATTTTATTGAAACCCATATCAGTAGTCACCAAATTTTTTAGCATTTCGAAAGATCCTTTATGATCCGACCTTGATATGTTAAATATTGTCTTATTGTTAATGGGTGACTGTAACAGAACCAAATAACCAAAGGTTATATTAATCTAACGAGACCAGTGATCTGCATGTGTAGAAATTTGCAATGACCGATTAAAACACTTGTTTATAGCAATCACGACTCTGTTTTTCTAAATTATTTTTAATTCAGACATCTTTATGCACAAGACAAAGGCTCCAATGACCCAATGTTAACCTATAGGACTTTTATTATGTATTTCTTTTACAACAAAATTTAGCTATCGGAAGGGATTAATCACCCTTATTCCAGTTGTCAACATCGACACAAAACGATGTCGTTTAGTGTTGCCTACCTTAAGTTGGTATTCTTGTTGTCGTTATCGAAGATTATCAATGGCTCTCAACATATGTTTTGTATTCTATAAGGAATTGTGACAACGATATAGATTTTGTCGTCACCATTTTACTTAACGACTTGAAGTGATTTGAATAAAAAAAAAACAATTAAATATGGAAAAACCTTTAAACATGAACAAGTAAGAGCGCTATATTTGTCTGGGCCAAATCTTATATACCCTTCACTATGTGGTGAATATATTTTTTTCAAGTATATCTGTAGTCTATCTAGTCTATCTATGTAGTCTAAAGGCTGTAAATATTTGATTCAAATACCATAATTTAAGGCGAATTAATATTCTCAACATATCACACTTTCAAAATATAGGAACTTTAAGCCAAAATAAAATGCATTTTTAAAAATAAAGATATATTTTTTTATTTTAAATTTTCATTCAAAAAAAAGTGATCCCAGCCAGGCCCAGGTGGCCATTTGTGCCACTTCAGTTAGGTATCCACTTAAGGGTTAAATACTTGCATGTATAATTTCAAGCCTGCATAGTTGTAAAACAAAGCGATTAACAATGGACATTTGAAACATTCAAAAGTATAAAATAATTGTTTAAGCTTAAATTTAAAATGTTAGTTTGTCATTTTATAAACTTTACATGAGGAATAAAGGTCAAAAGGGAACAAACAAAACGCAATTTTTGTGTCTACTTAATAATTTGCTTATTTGTTTATTATCTATAATTATTGAAGAGGTTTAATGCTGTAAAATAATAATATCAAAAATTAAAATATTTTCAATATAAAAGCATAAAAGGGTATGGTGGGTCTGGCAAGACCCATGTGTTACGTATGCAACAGTCGGAACATGTGTATAACGAAGGCTTAACAAGACTAACAAAAACCAATTTTAACTTTCTCGAAAATTTCTTTTTCTGTATCTTAATTTAACTTAATTATGCTACTCTTTTAAAAAACTTCTTTTCTTTTAAACCAAGTAAATTTGTATTATTCGACATCTTTCGTTAATTTTTTTTTAGTAACAAAAATTATTTCTGTTTGCTTTACAATTTTTAGGCTCCTTCCAATGTTAAAAATACTTAACCGTCTATTAAGTGTTCATATTTGTAGTCTCTAAGCAAAAATCGAGTGATTATTATTTTATGATGCCACAAAAGGCTTGTTAACCTATATATGCCTTCCATTTCCAAATTTCTAAAATAACAAAGTGTCTAGAGAAACAAAAACAACAAAACACACCAAAAATACATCGTAAAAAAGCAAAAACAAATGGACTGAAAAACACCATTACCAGCAGCGTTTGTAAGTGGTTGTGTGAAGAAATTTTCTATTTTCGTAAATGGATGAGCTGTTGTAGTTAAAATCTGTTTTTTTTTTTCTTACTAAAAAACAATTTATAGAAACCAAGTTAAGTTAAAGCTTTTTAGTTTTTGTGGATAGTTCTTTTGAGTTAATTTTTTTTCCAGTTTTGGGCTTAATTTTTTCTCGCTTTATTCGTCTATTTGTCTGTCGGTAAAACATCTGAATGTTTTAGTAAATATTTTTATATTTTAGCGTCTTTTTGCATTTTTCACATAAATTTATCTAAAAATCTATATAAGCGCAAGTGTTTGTGTGTGTATTTATGTATTGTATGTTCATATATATATATTTGATGTGTAAATGATGTTGTTGTAAAGATAAATATGTTATTGCTGTTAAAAACATTTTGGATGCGCATAAATTCTTGTGTTTTTATGATATTCAATGTGTTGTTAAAACATTTTTTACGGTTATTTCCAAACACATACATAAAAAGCATCAAAATATCCGACACATAAAAAACACATGCACATGTTTATGGATACATATGCACATACATGTATAGAAAATTATATAATGACAGACATAAATGTTTTCGCCGAAATAAAAACACGAAAAAAAATATAATTAAATTAATTAAAACAACTACTAGAAAACTAAGGCTTTGCCCTAAATATGTGTAAGAGCTCAAGTTTTCACTATTTTTTTATTGTTGCTGGATCAGCTTTTGCTTTTTATTGATTAATTTAAAGCAGTGACCAGTAATGAAGAATTCAGTACTTTGATACTTTTTTAGTAATTTATGTCTTAAAAAATATCTTTTCAAATCCTAAAAGTTTGTAAAGATTTACTTAAGTTATGTTTACAAACAAAAAATGTAATTAAAAATAAAATATTTTTTTTTATTATCGAAGCAAAATTAACATTAAAATTTGGACAGTCCATCTGAATGCTATAATCTAAAGCACAATACATACATACATACATATGTTCATAAGTATATAAAAAATGAAATTATTAATATTTAATTTTTACTACGATTGAAAATAAGTCAATTAAAGTTTTAATATATTTTCAATGTAGTTTTATGTTGGTTAAGGTGAGCTCCGTGAATAAATCTTATATGGAAGCTGAAAGTCATTCTGACCGATAGAATATATTTGAAATAAATTGCATTTAAAATTTTATTTTTAGGAGTGCTGGTTCTTATAATATTAGTTATTTTCGCACAGATTTTGTTCCTGTGTAATGTATGGAATGTATGGAATTTCATATCGATACCAATATTTTCATAGCCATTGAACACAAACGCAGGCCAGCACTCTTTAAACTTGTCAAACCACGCACCCATTATCTAGAATTTATATAATGAATTTTAAGGACAATGTTTGGCATTTCTTTGTTAGACATAGGCATTTTACTTTCCATTCTTATTTCATAAAAAAATTTCCGACTGTATGCCCTATAGTGCCAAAGTTATTATGAACAATTGACAAGGTCTTATTCTTCAATTTATAAAAATATTTCTGCCATAAAATTTATGACACATAAATGATCGCAATATATAAACGACTAAAGGAACGTGATTTAAGGCCTTTTTTGTCGTCATATTTTGTAAATTTTCACCATTTTTTATTATTGAATATAAAAAATATTTTTATGTTCTCCCCCTATGGCAAAAAATAAAAAAGAAAAAAAAAACTACAAAAATAAAATTTTTAAAGACAAAGATTTTATGTTTAAATATTAGTAAATTTAATATATAAAAAAGAGCCTTTATTTATTTGCGTTGCATTTTAAAGCCATAAAATATTTTAAGCTTTGGTAAAATTTATTTCAGTTAATGCACGGACACAACACAATTTAAAGTTTATATGTTTGTATATAAATATTTTTATTAATAAATTGACTGTAAAAGCAGAAGACAAACAAATAATAATAAGATTATGTTGAAATTTTTCTTATATTTCAACCAACCCTTGGTTTATCATTGAAGTAACTACACCGTTTTTCATTGAAATTGAGAAAATTCCAAATGAAAATGGTATTTCAAATTGAAATTGGGAAAATTCAAAATTAAATTGAGAAATTTTAATTTGAAATTGAGAAAATTCCAAATGAAATTAAGAAATTTTAATTTGAAATTGAGAAATTTGCAAATGAAATTGAGAAAAAGTATATACATATGTACATATGTGTTTTAATTTCATTTGAAATTTTCTCAATTTCATTTGGAATTTTCTCAATTTTATTTGGAATTTTTTTAACTTCAAATTAAAATTTCTCAATTTTATTTGGAATTTTCCCAATTTCAATTTGAAACTCTCATTTTCATTTGGAATTTT
>NDXZ01022050.1:0-19827 GCA_003055125.1 Paykullia maculata
TTTTTTTTTTTTTTTTACTTAAAAATAATAATATTTTTGTGTAGGCATGTATTTGGGGAATTTTAAAAGAAAAAAAATTTCCGAGATATAAGCAAAAAAAAATTTTTTACGAGATATAAGCAAAAAAAAAACATTTTTTTTTTACACAAAAATTATTATACTTGTGTGTAAATGTCGTAGACACAAACATAATTTTTGTGTAAAAAGTTTTTTTGAGAAATTAAAAAAAAAAAATTCGAGATATAAGCAAAAAAAAAAAATTTTTTTTTACACATACATACATAAATACACGTTGTGAAGGGTATAAAAGATTTGGCACAGCCAAATATAGCGCTCTTACTTATTTTATTTTTTATTGTTAAAAAAAGCGGAGTAAAACGAAATCTAAAAACATTTGTATTGAAAACATTTATGTTGATTCCTAAATTTGCATTTAAATTTTCCGGTCTTTTTTGTCTGTATTATTTTCTTTTTTTCTTGAATTGTTCATTTAATTTTAATATAAATCACCAAAAACGAAACAGAACAAACAAAGATGGTTATTTAAATATTATGTATTTTTTATTAAAAAAGTAACTTCTATGTTTACCCGGCTGATTTGTATTTGTTATCAATAAAACTATAGAGGAACATGATGGTGTTGCCAGCGTCAAAATACAAATCTTCTTAATAAATAAAAAAAGATAAAGATCCGACCGCATGTGCAGATTGAATAAATTCTATATTAAGATTTAATTGAATTATCGTCTAATATTTGAAGCCACAAAAAAAACATGTTGATAAGAGAAACAGCATTATTGTGACATTGTTTTTAGAAGGCCACTAAATAAAATTGAGGAAATAACCTTAAAAACGTAAATGTAGTGCCATTAAGACTTTATTATTAAAATATTTCTTATTATTTATTACTGCTATTTGCTGCTCAGCGAATGGGGAAGATAAATTACTAAATTCGATTTGAAACGTGTTCGAGGTGAGTACGTGCAAAGTACTTTGTAGATATCAACAGGTTTCCACGAGACAGTTTTTAAAGCAAAGAGCTACCAATGTTGCAACGCAGGTTTATTCTTTTTAATTTTGTTTTCTACTTTAAACATATTTTTCGTGTATATTCAGAACGCATTTACATACATATTGCAGCATGTAATTTACCTTTTGATTAACAGCTGACTATTACAGCAATGAGTTGAATAATCTAAAATGATCAACTTACTCCAGATTAAATTTATGTTGTATGTTATACTACAGTCAAATCGGAGCTTTTTCAAAAATATATGACAAGATTATTTTATTATGTAGTTAAAATGATCTGCTACTTCGACACTATCCATGAACAAATTATATTTTTGTTTTTTAGTTTGAGAATCATTGATTGTAACTATTTCATATATTTTTTTTATTTTAACCACTTTTATTTCTTTTAGTGCTTTTTTTGTATTTAAACGATTTCTTTTGGGTTGGCGAGTTTATTGTGTTTATTGATAAGATTTTTTGATTTTAAGCGATTTATTGCAATTTTTTGACTTTTTGTTTCAGTTATTTTTCTCCCTAATTTTAGAGATTTTTTATTGTATTTTTTTTTTAATACCCTAACACCGCGTTACAAAAACGAGCTTTTGTTATGTCCTATGAAACAAATATACTTTTTCGGAAGGGAAGGAAAAATAAAAATACACGTGTATCGGCGATTTTCATGTACACGTGAAGTTTTTTTTTATTTTAAAATATTTAAAAAAAATTCAGGAAAATTTGAGAATTGATAAAAATCTTTTTAAAAAATTTGACGTGATACAGACATTTTCACGAGTTTGCCTGCAAAAATTCAGCTCGATTGGATCACGGAAAAAGGGTTAAAAATCGATCTAAATTCTTTCACACAGGCGGACAGACGGACACTACGAGCTTTATTCTTTATATACTGTCCGCCTGTGTGAAAGACTTTTTATTAAAAACTTATTATATTTGTGTATAAAACATAGCTTTAGGGAAATTTCAAAAATTTCCGAGATATAAGCAAAAAACATTTTTTTTTTACACAAAGAAATTAACTGCCTGGCCCACAAATGCGAACGATATTTTTGTTTCGAATAAATATATTTCAAACAAAAACAAATTTAAACTTTTTGTTTTTGTTTGAAATATATTTATTCGAAACGAAAATATCGTTCGCATTTGTGGGCCAGGCAGTAAATATAAAAAATATCGAGATATACATTTTTTGCCATAACAACATAAATAGACGTAGTGAAGGGTACATACCAAGGCGCATCAACATTAGGTGGTGTTGAGATTACAACAAGTAAAACTTTGTTGTTTTTTTTGTTGCTGAGATGTCAAGTGAATCAAGGCAAAGTTTTGTTGTTTTAGTAAAACAACAACAACAACAATAAACAACTTTTGACAGATAAATTTCGTAATTAAACAAAAAAAAAAGTAGATCAGCTGGTTTTTCGACACCACCTGGTATTTATGCGCCTTGGTACATACGATTTGGCACAGCGCTCTTACTTGTTATACCCTTCACACATGTGGTAAGGGTATATATAGGTTTGTCATTCCGTTTGTAATTTCTACAATATTAATTTGCAACCCTATAAAGTATATGTATTCTGGATCCTTATAGATAGGGAACTCGATTTAGCCATGTCTGTCTATCCGCCTGTCTGTGTGTATGTTGAAATCATGTTTTCGTAGCTCCCATAGGTCACCCAGGGTTGTGTGTGGTATCAAACTTTTGGAACTACTTTCGAGAAAATCGGTATCGAAAACTGGCAAGATCCATTAATAACCGGCTGAGATTTAAGCAAAAAAAGACGACTGCCTCGTTTTTTTACACAAAAAAAAATTTTTTTTACACAAAAATATATTTTTTTTTTTAAAACAAAAATATTATTGTTTTGCAGCTTTGAAATAAACTACAAATATATTTGAAAAAAAATTATACCATTTGGACCATTTGGCCACACATAGTGAAGGGTATATAAGATTTGGCACAGCAAAATATAGCGCTCTTACTTGTTTTTTTTTCTATTTTTGGTATTTTTTATTATGTCATTTCGGCATTTCCTGTTTATTTTTAAGGATTTTTTTTTAAATCTTACATTTTTGCTTAAAATATAAATTTTTCATTATTAGGAATTTAATTATTTTTCTATATTATTGGAGAAAATTTAATTACACATCGTCTTTTATTCCCCCTTCTTTCAAAAAAAAAATTTTTAATCGTTTTTGCATTTTATGGATTTTTTTTATTACAAATACCAAAATTGCCAAAAGTCACCAGCTTAGAAAAAAAAAGTAGTAATGGCAATTGATTTTTACCCTACCCCAAATAGAATTTGCATTCGGACCATTCCCAATATTACTATTGTTGCGACTAAAAAAGTGCTGTTTCCTTAAATACAATTCGACAAATGCAAAAACTATTTTATCAAAATAAATTGTCTTTGCCCCAAGTACAACTCGGCAAAAACAAGAGTTGTCTTAGCAAATGAAATTGTCTTTGCCCAAAATATAATTCGGCAAATATTTTTACACTAAGTATGAAAAATAATGTCACTTGAATGACCCACGTTTTCAGCTTCGCAATTATGTGCTCGTTTTAGAACATTTTCCAAACCATCATTTTCATTTAAATGGCTTTGTTATTAAGCAGAACTGTAGGTTCTGGGGTTCTAAAAATACAAGAGCCATTCTTCAACACCAATTGCACCTCATTAGGTGTACAGTATGGTGTGGCATTACATCTAAAAATATCGCCGTAAATGGAAAGCAGTATTGGTTTATGATAGAACAGACCTGAGATGTGGTTTCAGCAGGACGGAGCCACTGCCCACACTGCCCGAGACAGAAAAGCACTTTTAAGTCAATTTTTTGGAGAGCGAATGGTTACTTTTGGACCACCCTGTATACTTTTTTTTGTATTTTAACTGCTTTTCTGTTATTTATGAGAATTTAAGCAATTTTTTCATATTTTTGTAGAAGAATTTTCTTATACAATAAAATTTTTTTGTATTAAGTCGTAATAGTTGCATATTGCTTTAGAACTATTCATAAATAAACCAATTAACATTAAAGTTACTCATTAATGATAAAAAAATTTTTTCTTTTTTGAATTTAACGAAAAAATATTCCCCGATTTCTCTCAATTGTATTTTAATCTGAAAAGCGTGCCAGCGCCATTATTTAAATTCTCTTATCTGATGTCTTAACTGCGTGTACAGCTGCATTGTTTTATACCTCTTTGATTTAAAGTTGAGTTTTACATACACCAAGAACTTAGTTATCACAATTTTAATTTTAAAAACAGTTTGAAATTAAAAAAAAAAAACTTTTTTAACTTTTAAAGAAACAGCAAGAAAAATATGTATAATTATACATGCATATGTATTGGTGTAAGGCGGTGTATATGTATGTATCTCTGTTTTAAAGTATTAGTGGGTGGCAGATAAATATTAATGCTCTTAGGCTGATAAAAATGTTTTTGTTTTAATTTTAACGATATTTATTTATTTTAAAATAAAAAAAAAACAATTCTCAATGTCTTGTACGTTACATTCAAGTACATTTTAAGACACATACGATTTCATATACATACATACATACATACACACTTACATTTGCAGATTATTACATACTTATTTAAACAAAATATTTTTTTCTTTAATTTTGAGTAAAGAATTTCTTTAAGCAAAATATGATAAAACTGTGTATTGTTTTTGTGGAAGTTTTTTTTATATATTTGCATTTAATAAAAAAAGTAGAACATTTTCTTTGATATTTATTTATTTTCAAGGTAAAAAAATATTTTGTTAATTAAATAAAATATATTTTATTTACTTCGTATTTATGTTCTTATGTAGATTTACATATGTATCCATTATGGAGGGTACCAATGACGAGTTTCTAAAGAATGGAGTTTATTTAAATTAGTTTTGAAAGAAATAAATTCACCCACCACATTAAATTTTATTTATTTTATTCGTTTAACTTGACTGAGTAAGCACTTATGCCACTTGTAACTTGACTTTCGATTATTTCTTCGACACTTTTGTTTCCTTAAATTTTTTAGGTTGTTTATTTTGCTCCTGTATTTTTTTTTCAATTTGACTTAAGACATTTTGTCAAAAGTGTATATGGATAAGGGTGTTTTAAATTCGTCTTTGCCGAATATATAATAATAATAATTTGTTATATATTTGTTAAAAAAATATGAATAAAATCGATTAATATTTAGGAGCAAAATTATTATCTTTGTATTAAATAACCATTTGCAGAATTATTTATTCTATTTTTAAAGGTAAAAAATATTTACACAGGTGGGTATTAACATTAAAAAAAATTATTAAGAGCTACGCATTGCATGAAAAAGTAAAAGTTTTTTAGAAACTTAATACTTCAATTATGTTAAAATACGTCGCAAATGAATTTATTGACAAAAATATTTTCCCCCTTTAAACTTTTTGCCTCTTTTTGTTTAAAAATATGACATTGGAAAAGAGTATTTTTTATTTTAAATATTTTTGCCATTAATTTTATTTATATTTAAAAAAAGTTTTGTTTTTTTATTAAATGCATTAGAAGAATCATTTAAAAAATGATTTTTTGTTTTGGAAATTTAAAAATTTTTGAAGTACAAATAAAAAACGAAAATGAAATAAATTATTTTTGAAATTTTTATGGTTTGTGCTGGATTTTTAAGCTGAAAGTCTATACCACGCGTTTTTGCGTCAGCGTGTTCTATGCGTCTGTCAAAAAAATTAAATGAGTGTAAATGTATGTTGTAAGTTACAGAGCACAAAGTGTAGGACGGGTTGACGCAAAAAGTAGATTTTCTTTCTACTTTTGTAAGCGTCATGAACGGCGTGCAAACAAATCAGCTGATATTAACAGATAGTGATGACAAATTATACTCTATTTTCAATGCTCTAACAGACAGTGATGACAAATTATACTCTATTTTCAACGCTATCGATATATATCTTTGTACCGTGTATTATTTTGTTACTATTATTGTAGTGAAAAAAGTTTTAAAAAGAAGAAAAAGTTTCGTAATAAAGTTTAAAAATATTTGCAAGAATAAAATTCATTAAATTTAATTATTAACTACAATTTTCGTATAAACAAAAATAGCATTCTGGTTATCGATAAAATTCGCATACTGAATATCATCTTTAAACATTGTTTATAAAACTCACACAACAGCTGATTAAAACAAAAAAATCTTCGCCTGAGAAGTTTCGCATGTAACTTGAAATTCAAAAAGTGTAGTAGGTATGAAACGCGCTGACGCGAAAACGCGTGGTATGGACTTTCAGCTTTAGACTTTGAAATTATTTCTTGAAAAAAACTCAAAAATGTTGTATTTAGATACCAGAGTTCAAATAAATTGAATGAGAATTCTGACAAATCCAAAAAAAAAACATTAAAACAATTTTTTTTTTCAAGAAACCAACAAACAATTTTTCATATAAATGTGTTTTGTTTTCTTTTTTCCTAATAAAATATTTTCTTGTTATAAAATATTTTTTTTTTTTTTATAAAAAAAGTACAAACTTTTTTAAGGCAGAACGTAAACTTTTGGCAAATATTTGGAAAACAAAAGCATATAAGAAACAAAACAAAAACAAAAAATTTATAAAAACTTTTTTAAAAAGAAATTTTAAGCTGTTACTTACGCTAATTGAATTAAATTTACCCGTAAATGGCTTCATAATTTAAATAAAATAAAATAAATTTTTTGCATTAAAGTGTCTAAAATAATTAATGATTAAAAATGCTTTTTGTTAATTTTTTATTATTTTTTTTTTGTGAGAAATAACACGTGACTGACATGTAATTTTACTTTTATAAAGTTACTCTTTAGTATAGCGAGAAGCATGATAAATTAATATTATTTAATTATCTGTTGGTTAACTATACATGCGTAAGTTTGTCTTTTAAGATATTAATAATATAACGGGTGTTTTTTTTTTGTTTGTTGAAGCAGTGCGCGCTCTTTTATATGACAGTTGAACTGGCAATTTTTGATTGTTTACTGATTTACAATAAACAACATTCTTACAATATTGTAAACATTGCTAATGAACCTTTTAAGTCAACCAGGATCAATTATAAGTCGGACATCGTAAAATTCAGCAGGAAACTGTTTTATTCTTATAAAAATTTAATATTGTTTCAAAATTAAAATTCTCCAAGGTTTTTTTAAGCGTTAAGGTGATTTTCCCAACCGAACCTTATATGGTAGTTGGGACCAATAATAGACCGATGAACGTAAAATCCGCTAAATTTTTTATTTATGTTGATGTTTAAGGATTACAAATACCAAATTAAAAAATGGGAAAGGATTGTGCATTCCAGTACATATACTGGGAAGTAAATAAATTAAATCTCCATAGAGTTGTTATCTGCCAAAAAAAAAAGCCAATTTAATAGATATTAAAAACAGTTTTCTGTGTTTTATTTCAATTTAAAGTTCTTCACCTCCAAAAAAAGAGAACACCCGTTACAAAAGTTGATATATTATTTTTACGTACGTTTTCATGCCGCTTCAGCAGCTTTGTTTAATTTTAATTTATATTTTTATCTCTTATTATAATTTAATATATTTTCTACTGTATCTCTTGCTCAAATAGTTATTAAATAGATAAAAGCGATAAAATAAGAAAAAAAAACACAAATTTCGATAATTTATTTATGATAAGCAGTTTTGTTTTGGAAAAGAATAGAATATAAATTATTTCATTAAAAAAAAACACAATTTCTATATATAGTTATTGTCGTTGATATTCTTATCGGATACACATTAGTCACTCGATGACAAATTACTAAAATAAATAAAAAAAAATATTTTTTTTTTAAATTGTGTACCTTTAAATCAAAAAAAAAAAAAAATATTACCGGCTTGACGTTGTTATTGCACTTCAAGGTCATCTTGTAATATTGTATTGTAAATATCTTGGACAAAAGATTAAAGATTATTTTTCTGTATCCTTCAGTTTGATAAATAAAATTGATTTAATCATTCTATTTTATACTAGATTTTGTTTTATTCTTCATGCGCGTAAAACAAGTTAGTTATTCATGTATAAACACATGTAGGTAAATATGTATGTTTGTATGTATTTATGTACATAAGTCTAATGAATCCAAAATTTCTATCCACTTACATACGTCAAGGAAGTGTAAAACATATTTATTGTTATTTCATATAAATAATTAAAATAATTTGTTTAATCTATTATTAAATTTGACCTTTTGAATATTTCATTTAAAAAATTATTTCATTTAGAACTGAATAAAAAACTTCCCGCCGATGCTGCTGTGACCAGTTCGTTCCAGTGTGTTGCCGGAGTGAAAGTATGCAAACGGTAGTGAAAAAATAGATGACGGGACATTTGTTCGGTTGACAAGAATCAATTAACAATGAAATTGTTGTTATTTGTCAGTCTTGCTGCCGTTTGGCTTAGCAATCATAAACTGTCAATGCTAAATTGATTTACTAATAGTTTTATGTACAATTTGATTTACTGGTTTGTTTTTACCATAATAAACATAAATTATTCTGGCCGACCCAGTTGGAAATCGGAATAATTTTAAATAAGAGAGAAAATTTTGAACATTTCTTTTTTAAAATCAAGATTTTGTCAAAGATTTATTAATAAATTTAATTATATTTTCCTAAATATGAGAAACATTTCTACAAAAAAAAAAAAAAATTTTTTTAAATTTATTGAATATTCCCTATAAATGGAGAAATTGTAAATTATTTTTAAAGAAGAAAATTTGCAGAAAATTCTCCGCAAATAGAAAATTATTTGAAGATTTTCCGTTTAAAGAAAATCCATAAAAATTTTTCTATTAATAGAAAATTTATCGAAAAGTAAGAGTAAAGAATTATTTTTTTTTTTTAAATTTTATGTTAATAAAGAAATTTAAAAAATTATCTAAACAAGTAAGAGCGCTATATTTGGCTGTACCAAATCTTATATACCCTTCACTACGTGTATTTTTGTATGTACGTATGTTTTTACATGCCTGAAATAAATTAAATTAAAATAAATTAAATTAATAATTTTTGTGTAAAAAAAATTTTTTTTTGCCTATATCTCGAAAAAAATTTTTTTGCTTATATCTCGAATTTTTTTTCTTATTTTTTTGAAATTTCTCAAAAGGCATGTACATACTTATGTCTTACACACAAATATAATCATATCTTGAAATTTTTTTTTTGCTTATAACTCAAAAAAATTTTTTTTTCTTTGGAAATTCTCCAAAATGTATGTCTTACACACAAATATAAAAATTTTTGGGTAAAAAAATATAAATAAAAAAAAAATCTTTTTTGCTTATATCTCGTTAATTGTCGAATTTTGCTGATTTTCAATTGCAAGAATAACGTGTCTGTACGACATCGGGGGGCTGAAAAAAGTTGATTTCAACAGACTGACAGACGGAGATGGCTAAATCGACTTCCCTATCTATAAGGATTCAGAATATACATATATACTTTATGGGATTGCAAATGAGTATTGTAGAAATTGCAAACGGAATGACAAACTTATATATACCTTAATTAATTAAATAATATGTACATATGTATATATATAAAACTTTTATTAACTGAAATTTGTTTACAATTAATTTTTATTAATAGAAAATTTTTTAATATTTTTTTATAGAAATAATAAAAAACTTTCAATTTTAAACAAACTTTTTTTTGTAAAAAGATTATTTATTTAAGAGTTTTTAGCAAAATGGAAAATTTTATTTATGCAGAAGCCAGTTTTTGGACAGTTTTCTATAAACGAAAAATTTGTCAAACATTTGTTCTAAAGATAAAAAACTCAACAAACGACTTTCATTATCAAAAACCGGTTAGTTAAAGCAAAACAAAAAAATGTGATAATTGAATAAAAAAGGAACACAAGAAAAAAGCTTTATGTGGTTGTGTAAATTTCGTTCTCACTCATTAAAGTGATAGGAAAATATGAATATAGGCGACAAGCAATCACCATACCCTATTTCCTAATAAACTGTGAGTTAAATAGATGATATTTACATCCAACACTAAAATACCGATCAAAGAGTGCTGACGATGAAACCGTAGCTGGTTTCGAAAATGCATTCCACTCGGCTAGTGTCGTCGGCAAACTTACTTTTTCACAATGTTCTTTTAATTATCTCGCATAAAAAATATTAATTTCTTAATTAATATAAAAAAATGTACGAACCTATAGCCAAATCTAAAAAATAGAAAAATTACGATGAGAGAAGAGAACTGATTACAACATTTTATTAGCATATGGAATTTGTTGAAAAGATTTAAATTTAAAAAATTAAAAGTAGAGAACTAATTGAAATTTTTTACTTTAAAGCTTCAATTAAAAATTGGGCCAAAGTAAATATCTTTGGAATTTAAAAACACTATTCGAGTCGAATTATTAGGAAAGCAAGGAAAACCTGAAGAATGTCTATCTTTCTAACGTGATATCTTGAAAAAAGTAAAATTCTTAGTCTCCTAAAGATTTTAAATTTATTATTTTAAAACATTAAAGTTTTTTTTTCTCGACTTAACATGTTTTTTCAGAAGTCCAAAAAAAATCGAATGTAAATGTTTCCAATCGGAAATCAACTAAATCATTTTGAATTTTTTTTTAATTTATTCTAAAAAAAATATCTACGTTACAAATATTCGCTAATAAAATCTACTTCCTAAACACACTGATATTAGTAATATTTAACAAAAAAAAAAAATAATAAAAAAATCAATCACTGCAATTAAGGCACACACACACACGTTTGTCTACACAATTCAAATAACTGCATCGATTTAACATTATGTTTTTTAAAGTTGATTTTATTATGAAAAAAAATAAAAAATTAATAAATGAATTGTGGTAGATAGACAACTGGATAGGACAGACAGAAAGCCAATAAATAATGGAAATACACACGCACGCACATACATAAGCCACATACGAAAGAGCAAAACTCATATATATTTCAGTGCATTCAAATTCGATAGGCAATCAATGACAGCAAATTGTTATTTTTTTAATATTTTCAAACAAGACATAACCACTAAACAGTATATTTTTAATATTTTGAAAATCTCAAAGGATATTTAATTTGACTTATTAGACCATGATTGGCTGCTTAGAATTCTTTTAAGGGCATACAACATCAATAAAATTTTATTTTAAATAGTGGCAACGCTTTTTTTTAATCAAATATTTAACTAATGTGACCATAGCTTTAGGTTAAATTTAATTTGTTTGTTTTATTCTAATTATCCCAAAATTTGATAGCAGTCCTGTTTATTCAACTATTCCAAATTTGTTTATTAATAATAATCTACTTGATATCGTTCTATTTATTGGGTATATTAATCAAGTTTAGAATGTGTCTACGCCAACCAGTTACCAAACTATTAACTCGGCAGGCGATCATTAATTTAAATAAAAAAATGCACTAAATTGAAACAGTTCGCACAATAAAATATTGAAAATAAAACCAGTTGATTAAATTTTGGTTTTTTATATTAAGAGCTTTTCATTATTATAACTTCACTTTAATCTAAAAGTGATAAGGTGTTCCAAATTTAAACTTCACCTCTACCATAAATGCAGCAAAAGTTTCAATGATAAAATCATTCAATCATTGAGCTGAATCTGAGCAGCAACTTTAAAATACTCAGATAATTAAAAAAACATTTGAAATATAAAAGGAACCGCTTTTGTTAAAACTCTACATGAAATTTTTAGCATTTAATTAACAAATTAATTGAATCATAAATGCATATGTGTAAATATACTTTAGATTATTTTAAACTAATAAAAAACTACATTTTAAAAACATATAGGCCCGTTATCATAACTTGCCTTTAAAGTTCCTGTTAGTTAAAGGTTACTTTGGCTAACGTGAGGAATAACGTTTTATTTCATTATTACAACTTCCAAAATAAAATTTGTCAAATTATGGCAATGCCAAAAAAATACTGGTTTATGTTTACCACAGACTACAACCTTTTTTATACAAAGGGGCAGGCTTGAATAGTTGAAAAAGGCACCTTTATCTAGTACAGACAACCTTAATTTAAAAAACCTAACGTTTAAAGTTAAAGGTATAAAGCTACACGGTTGCCACATCAGGGTTGTATGTGATTAGTTAAAACAAACACAATATTGTGTAATCATACGATTGGGATACAAAAAATGGTGAAAATTGGTGCATTACGGCAATCGTGTGATCTTAGCTTAAGGAACTTCCCTTTAGTTTATGGTTCACTTTTAGGTTAAAATGAAATTATAATATTAAAAAACTAGTTTTATGTCCGATAACATCCTAACTTTAGCTATTGGTTAGTTTTAATAATGGCCCTAAAGGTAATAACTGTCAAGTCTGTTTGGTAATAGAGTCTAGGGTGACCAATGATTTTTATCGAACTACTAAAAAGAAAGTGTTGTAACAATTTATAAACTTAAATGGCCAAAATGTTAAGCAGCAACACAACTACATACATATGAACATGCATTTTTGCTTTATTGTTTGCTGACGCTGAATATATGATTGACAAGTGTTGCCAACTTCATTACATAAACATATATACATATGTATTACCAAATTTGTGTAAAAACCTTAAATTATTTTACACAAATTCCCAAATGACTTAATTATGCAGCAAAAAAAACACTAAAAACAATTTGATTTTGTTTAATTTTTAATGTTTTTATTTTATTTTTTGTAACTTTATTTAATGAAATTTCAATTAAAATTCTGATTTTTTTGTTTTGTTTGCAAACAATCAAAACAGAAAACTTACAAACAATAATAAATTAAATTTTAAATTGATTTTTATTAGTGCTGATAGAGAATTAATTAATTGTTTTACATTCAAACGCTTTCACCCGTTAGTTTATTAAAGCTTTCATCCATAAATGTCAACAAAATAGTTGTGTATTTGAAAATATTTAAAAAAAATATTGTTTATTTTATAGAATTTGGCATTCAATTTGTGTTTAATTAATTCATTTTTATTTGCGTTGCAATCTAATTTTTATTATTTTGTAATTTGTATTAAAAACAAACATGTGGAATATTTATTGAAAAACAATAAATAAATTTATTTATGAAAAATTATGAGGTTAAATACATATGTTGTTAGAAAAAATAGTTGAAAATTGCAAATTACACTTTAAGAAATCATTTTGCATAGCGTTTGTAATTACTAGCACTTATTTTTAAGGGGGGCTGGGGTGCTCTATTTCTTCTAAGCAAAATGAAAGTTGGCTTATTGGTTTTTTAATTTATTGGAAAAAAATACTTAAAAAACATTTAACATATTCATTTCAATAGAAAAATAAGAAATACATATATAAATTTAATTCAATCAACTTTTTAAAAATAAAGTATCGAATATTTGGTACTTAATACCAGCCGATTACACTGAAAAGCAATGTGTATGGTGTGCATGGTGTAATTATTTTTTAAGGTGCTTGCAGTTCGGTGAGGATTTTTTATTTTAATTTTTTATATAGAAAAGAGAGAAAACTACTTTTTATGTATGAAGTTTGACATTCGGGATTAATAAAAAGATAAAATAATTGAGCTGGTTAAGTAGGACTACCTAACAGTCAATATGCCTTGGTTCTGTGCTTAGCACTGAACAAAACCTAACTAATATGTTTTACATCCTGTCCTGTCCTGTCTCTCTAACAATGTACATACTGAAGTATAATAAAAAATCTTTAAAGGAGAGAAAATGTGTTCAATTTTTGTATTAAATTATATAGTAATCGGCAGTCAAATATATATTAATATTTCCTTTTTATTAATTTCATAGTTTCAAGTTTTTTTTTTAAGTGATATGTATTATTTGTTATATATATTAATGATATGGAAAAAGTTTTTGGAAAAATGCGAAATTGTTTTATATGCAGATAATACGCTGATTTTTACAGAAGCGGCCACGGAAGAAATATGTTATGTTATGCTAACTTAACAAATGATATGGACAATATAAATAAATGGTTTAAAATGAACAAATTAAAATTAAACGAAATTAAGACTAAAATAATGGAAATAAATATGAACACTAACTTAACGTTTAAAATAAATGATGTAACAATAGACAAAGTAAATAATATAAAATATATAGGTTTTCGAATAGACAAAGACTTAAAATTAAATGAACATATAGAATATATATGTAAAAAAATTGGAAAAAATAAGGTTCTTCAAACGTATAAGAAACAAAATATCAGTTATAACGGCAATAAACATTTATAATGTAATTATTAGACCGCATTTTGAATTTGGATCAACTGTGTTGTATACATGCTGCACAGAACAGCAAATAACAAGACTGCAAAAGCTACAGAATAAAGCTATGCGCTCAATATTTAAATGCAATCGATTTACCTCAATAAAACATATGTTAGATACACTTAAATGGCTGAGCATACAACAAAGACTAAAGCTAAACACAATTAATTTTATTAAAAAAATGAAAATGGGAGATGCGCCTGATTATTTAATTGAACAAATAAGGTACGTAGGAGAGGTTCGCCCCTATAGCCTAAGGAACGCTCAAGATTTCAGATTACAACGAGCAGATAACAACACGATGAAAAGATCTCTTTTTTTATAAGGGATTAAATATCTACAACATGATGCCGAATAGTATTAAAAATGAAATGAATCCAAGTATCTTTAGAAGAAAAACTGTAAATTTTATAAGAAATATTTAATTTAAACCAGAGCTTACAGATTTAAATTGTCAACTGAACATTGAAATGTTATATAAAAGTATTTGGAATACTACTGATAAATTAATAAATAAATAAATAAAAAAAAATATGTAATTGTTTTAATTAAAACTTTGTCCGGGGGCTAAAATTTGTTTATCTACGCCGGTGCTTTTTTTTACCAAAACCGACAAAATAAGACTTTTTTCTCGCTTTGTCACACATACGAAATTACGTGGCAAACGAATATTGAAAATCTGTTTTTAGGGATTATGTTGGCGGTTAATGTCACTTACCAACAGCCTTGTTTTTTGAGGTTGTAATAATAAATTAATGTAATAATAATAATAATTAATTTTAATAGTGGCCTTTTAGAAATTTATGGCCAAACAATAACCGCTTACGATAAAAATTGTACTAAAATGTTGCATTACTTTTAACTCTTATACTTGAACAGGGTGTCTGGTGGCAAATTTTCATTTTTAAATACGATTATTTTAAAAAATAATAAGCGATGAGGAGGGAAGGTGGCGCCGTTGGAATTATCGATTGTGAGGATTTGTCAGTCACGATGTCGCAGTGGTCGAGTGAGCATCACGCGTTCGCTGTGAAGACATTTTTTAAAATCCTTACTTAATTGCTCGTCGACAATTTTGTTCAAAATTCATTTTCACTTTAACGGCCACGTCAACAAGCAAAACTGCCGTTACTGGTCTCTAAGAACCCGCAACCCTCGATTGAAACACTGAAAACCATTGCATTGTCCCAGGGTAACTGTTTGGTGTGCCTTATCCACGCATGAGATAATTAAACCATTTTTTGTCGAAAATTCTCGAGGTCAGGCGACAAATTTTTAACAGTGTGTTCAACTCGACGGAAGACATCACATACTCTTTAAAAAATAAAATCCGCATTTCCATTTTTTCGTTCAATGCTCTTAATGGAACTTCATATTAATAATTTTTACGTTTTTTATTTAAGTTTGAAAATATAAACCTGCCACTAGACACCATGTATATATTGGACAAATTCTTAACTTAAAGAAAATATTTAATAAATTTATTAAATTTTTAAAAAGTTTCCTTTTTATACACAAATTTTCGTATTTAAAGAATATCTATACATTTTTTTTTTTGTATTTATTTAAACAATTTTTATAATAAATTTTGTTTGCCTTTTTTTTAAAGAATTTTGGCAAAATTTACTAATCTGCTTGCAACTGTCAACATTTTGGTTTTAATAAATAAAACCTTATACTTGAAATTGCAATTTAGATCACTTGCAGATGTTCGTGTTTGCTGTAACATAAAAGGACATGCAGCAGCAAACAATTCCTAAATGCTTGTTGCTGACATCTAAAACAACATCTAAAAGCTATTGTTTTTGGGGAAGGAATACTAAGAAGACACAGGAGGAAACTGTTCAAATACTTTAACCTAACAATTCTATACAATATTTTGCAAAAAAACTAAATATTTAAATTAAAAAACTCCCTGCTGGATTTCATTAATTAATTAGAACAAATAAATTAATTCATCAAATGAAGTTTTACTTGTTGTTCCTGTTAAGTTTTGATAAATCGCAAGAATTTAGAAAATGCTTTCATGGCAATAAGATATTAAATACATGTGAATGTAAAAACATATAACAAATGTGGACATTGAAATTAAAGGGCGTATGGTATTTCGTTTACTTCCCTTCCAAAAAGACATGGTACATAGATTTCGATGCATGTGTATGTGTTCACATAGTTGAGATTTATTTACAACGAAGGACTAAATGGATACTTTGATATTAGTCAAATAGACACAACACATACATACATATGGATGAATATATGTATGTATGTGCATATATACATATGTACATAAATGTAGCAAGGCCTAATCTAATAAAGAGTTTGTCTATTAGTCTGTCCATTCGTTTTCAAGTATACTTGGCTTAAACATAGTGTGACATTCAACATCCTTTTTATGGACAAGATTTTGCATGTGATTAATTTCTCTTAGTTTTTGTTCATTGTTAAAGGGGAGAAAAGAACAAACTGTTAAAACCCAAAAAAGTGTTTCTTTTATCTTTTACAAGAAAACAAATAAAACACAAATATTTAGAATAAACTGAAAATCGTTTTTGCTAAAAGGCTTATCCATATACATACATATATCCGTCCGTTTGTTAGTCTGTCTGTATATAAACATGCTTGTTTGTTTAATATATTTATTTTAATTGACGTCAAGAAACTATTTTTTTAAATGTTTTTATTGCAAAAATAAGTCAATTTTTATTGTGACAAGGCCTGACAGTAAACATCTGGATGTCAATGGGGTTTGCGTTTATTTTCTTTTTGTTCAAATACAGATGTTTTTTTGAAAGTTGATACTTTCTTTTTAAATTCATGATATTTTACACTTTATAGAATAATAACAAGTAAGAGCACTATAATCGGCTGTGCCGAATTATGTACAGCCTAAACCAACATTTATCTTATATCTTTGCTCATATAGAAAATTCAATAATTTACGAATATACTTTATGTTGGAGGCAAGCGTTATGGTGGGCGTGGCACATCTATACTTAACTTTTTTCAGCTTATTTTACACACATGCAATTTATTTGGTTTAATGAGATATTGAATTTCAAATGAGCCAGTGGGTCAACTTTTGTGAATTTTATTATATGTCTTTGTTACCATTGCCTACAACAGACTCGGAATTTAGGCCAATAGCTTATGTGTTATTTAAAAGGAGAAGAAATTGTTAAAAAGTTTTGGAAATTATAATAGAGTAAAAATAATATTGGTTTTTTTTTTGTATAAGCGAATTTATTTGAATTTTTAAATTTTCACATGTTTCATTATGGTTATAAATTATTATATTAATTATTATTGATTTATTTAATTTGAATTTTATTTTATTTAAAAAACATGTTTTATTTTAATTGAAATGTTAAATAGAAACATGATGGCTTAATTTTTTTTTTTAGATAATGGCAATGGTAGACCGGTAAGTGAAAAATGAGGTCAGGTGGGATATGTGTGGCTAGAACGAAAGAGGATGAATGGTGGTTCTCTAGTGACATGGTTGGGAGGGCAAAGAGAGACTAACATCTGTCTCTGATAAATAATGGTTTTAAGTGGTCAAGTGGTTGCTGTAGTTTTTTTATGTCGTTGTTTTTTTTTGTGTTAGGATACGCGTCTGGCGGGAAGGGTTGGAACCCCCCGAGAATAAAATAAAATATGAAATGTACTTGAGCTAGACAAAAACCCCGCCAGTACAATCGGTCCGTAACATAAATGGTTTCTAAGGTTTTAGAGAAAATTTTGTTTTTACAGGAGAATAATTTATTGTCTGAAAGGCAATCTGGTTTTCGTTCAGGCCATAGCTGTATTTCTGCCTTACTTGACGTTTCGGAAAATATACGACGCGAACTATATGGTGGTAAATTAAATTTTTTGATCCTGCTTGATCATTCGAAGGCATTTGATACAGTCGACTATGGTACACTTATCATGAAGCTTGAACATTTCTTTAAATTTTTTCGTACAGCTTTACGTCTTATCCTGTCGTCTTATTTAACTGACCGTTGACAATCTGTTTACACGAACAATAACCAATCTGTGCCGTTAAGAGTATCTAGAGGAGTGTCCCACGGGTCAATTCTTGGACCGCTCCTTTTTTCAATATGAAAATGATTTTTCAAATGAACTCACATTTTGTAAAGTTCACATGTACGCAGACGACGTGCAAGTATATTTAAGTAGCCCAGTACAATCTGCGGCTGAAAATATTGTTAGAATTAACGCAGATTTAGATAAAATTTTTCGCTGGGCGTCAGCGAATGGACTACTACTGAACGCTTATAAATCAAAGTGTATAATAATTCACAAAAAAAAATATTAATCTGGCACATAACGTTGATGTTTTGGTAAATGGTATGAGAATTGAAATCGTGTACACTGTAAAGAATCTTGGATTGATTTTTAATAATAATCTTACTTGGACGAATCACGTTAACACCCTAATGAGTAGAATTTATATGAAGTTAAGATCCACTCCGATAAACATAAGAAAACTCATTGCCATATCATACCTTATACCCGATTTACTTTACGGCTGTGAACTGTTTGCCAATTGTGATTCTGCTAGCAAACGAATGTATTATATAATAATATTTTAAGGTATGTTTCTCAGTTTTCCTCAGAATTTTACGGTGTGTCGTTCGACAATCTACTCAGGATTCGTGCTCTTCTGTTTTTGCATAAAATCATTTATTCACAAACTGCTGGTTACCGTTTTATCAAAATTAGATTCGCCAGATCTCTCAGAGGAAATAAGATCATTATTCCATATCACCGTTATCTTACGTCTGAATAATAGTTTTTCATATATGCAGCGCGTCTTTGGAATCTTCTTCCACCAACCCAACAAATTAATAGCAACGCAACTAGTTTAAAACAGTTTTTTTAAACCATTTTGCCTAATTGTTAATTGTTTTTCTAATGTTAACACTGTTATTTGAAATTGTTTTATTTTATCTTACATTAATATTATCATAACTGTATTATATAATTATGACTACTTGCATAAAATTTATGTATGGATATTTCATTCCTGTACTCTAACTATAGGAATAACTCTTGTTGTATAGGAAATTTGAAATAAATAAATTAAATACAAATACAAAATCACTGACTGACTTTCAAAATTTGTGTGAAACATTATTATCCAGCTCCTTGGAATAACAAATTCAATATACTAAACATTACTTTATTTTAATATGGAATATAATAATATTAAACAAATATTAAATTAATATTATCGTTAGTTATTAAACATTTACATTGAATTTACAAGTAAAATATGAAAGTCAGAACTTTAAAATGAAAGAGGTATTCAAAAAGAGACTACAGATGTCTAAGAAGTTATTAAGAAAAGCTGTTTGGGTTAAGAAAGTCTGGCTGAATTAGACGAACATTTTTTGCGGTTTATATGGAGACCCATTTTTATTTTTGTTTTTTTTTTTTAATTGTTAAGTAGAGATCACAATCTATATATATAAAAGAGTAACGTTACTGACTGAC
>NDXZ01022052.1:11498-33711 GCA_003055125.1 Paykullia maculata
TTTTGTTAGCGTAAGCAGATTTGTGTTCGATTGTTTGTTTATTTTCATATGACAGATTTATTACACAATTGGTTATGTTTGTGTGTGTGTATGTATGTGAAAAAAAGAAAAACAATGCAAAAAAACACTCTTTAGATAAGAATTAAATATTTTTTTTTATTACTACTGGTCAAAGATATTAATAAAAAAAATTATTAGGTCATATTTTTGTAACATACACAGATGTCCCAAAAGTGTATGCGAAATCAATAAAATACATTTTTTTAAATATGTACAATGTTTTACAAAAATTAAAAGGCAATAAAATTTATCGAATAAAGAGATAATAATAAAATACAAAAAAAAGAAAAAAAACGAAATCGAAAATTTTATTCTGATTTTATGGTATCGTTGACAGATGAAAAATATGTTGACATAAAAATATTTAATTTGTTTTTGTATATACATATGTACATATGTATGTACATGTACATACTTATGTACATATGTTTGTATGTACTTTAAATTTTTAAAAGTAATTTCAATCATACGAAAAACTTAAAACTGAAACATAAAACACCATGTAGAAGAAGTTATGTTATCAATATTAAGTAAATGGTTGTTTAATGCAAACAGATTAATTTATTTATGCACACAAAAACCTTCATACGCAGAAATTTTCATCTAAATGTGTGTATGGCTTAGAAAAACAATCTGATTAAAGTTTGTATTTCCAAACACCAAATAGAGCGAAACATACATATGTCAAATGGAAACAAACATATATTGATGTCAAACGGCATATCATCACACATACTTAAAGGCATTTAAAGGCAAAGCAATTAATTACACAAATTCTATTGCATACACGCTAAATTAAAAAAAATTTTTTTTTACATAATACCTGCATATACTATATAGAAAACCCTAGGCACTTGTTGCAAATAGTTTTGATCTTTTCAGTAATTCCTTTTTATATCCTTCGCTTTCGCTATTGGCAGCAACAAATTATATATGTATGTATAAGTTTGTCATGAAATATATAACACCCAGGATATATTCATCTAGGACTAAACAAAGTGTATGGGTATATTTTTGGTTGCTGTGACTTTTTCGGGTCAATTTGTTGTCAGGCGGTTGGAAACATTATGTCGATAAAAATAAAATTCGCAGGAAGGTTTTTTTGATACACAATTTATCCCTAAAAATCTTGTTATTTATTGACTGGCTCATTACTGTCATGTCACTTATTGTGTGACATTACTAGCAACCTATAGTCTTTATATACTTCAAACTTTGCATAGGTCACTCCAATAATAGCTACATTAACCAAGGCAAAAAAGGATAGGATCGGACCCCCATAGAAATCGAATACATTAAATTACATATTTGTACTCTTCAAATATATATTCTTTGGACTTTGATAAAAACTGGCACATAGGGACAAAAAGGAACACGATCAAAGCAGGGTCAATATAGGGCAATTTTTAGATGTTTCTTCTGGCTTAAGGGGACCTCCGCGACTCGTTTTCCTTTCTGTTTGTTTTTGTATCTTTGCTTTTTTCATTTTTCTTTCTTTCTACATCTTACTCTTTGATCTTACTTTGAAGGGATTCGCACTGAACCCTATGGGTCTCCGAGAGGAAGTGTGCTTCAACACAATATATTAAATGAAACAAATCAATATTAATTTTAAACTTGAATAAAGTCAAAGTGATAACATTTTTCATATAAAAGACAAAATTGGGCCTTTCAGAAGCAGGAAAAGTAGCACCTTATATCCAGATTTAATGTCAATAACCACAAATTAAAGACCCAATAATAAGGTTCTGTACAAACTCTTAACATTTTTGGGTGCATAGGAATTTGTTTTCCTCGTATGAATTTGCCAACTGAGAAAAAATTTTGTAGTTATTGAAACCCACTTACTTGTTTCTACGATAACAAAGTCATTTAGCAAATTGTTAATTATTCCTTTTCATATTATTTTGTTAAGCATAAATAAAAACAACACGTACATGTTCTCAAAATCAGCATCCAACACAATTTTCATTTAATACAACGAATGCTGTCATATGGTGCAATAATTGAACAATATTTTGTAATGTTTTTACAATTGTTGTTCTTGTTTTTCTAGTTAGTATAGCCAAAATATAACATAGATTTTGTGTGTTAATGATGAGATTAATAAAAACAACAAGTCTTTCTAATCTTAACTAGAAATTAAAAAAAAACTTTAATTAGTTTTAAATGTTGGACATTCATTCAGACTAAAGCGTTCAAATCAAAGTGTGTTTAATATGTTTTGTTATTAAACAATAACCATAAGCAAAACAACAGCAACAACACAGAAAGAAACAAAACATTTAAAAGTATTCCTGCTGCTTTTACAAACACACACACACACACAATTGAACTCATAATGTGGTGAAGAAATGTTTTCTAGTGATTCGATTCAAATTGATTCATTTTAACTGTTTTCAAATAGAATTTTGTCGAACATTCTCTATTATCAAGTAGTTCATTTATAAAGTTTTCGTTGTTGTTCTTGTAGTGTTTTCATTATCAAAAAAAATCAGTAGGGAGTCAAGGGAAAATATGTAGAACAATATTAAATAGAAATTATTGTAACAAAAGTAATTAATAAAATTTGTCAGTTTAACAACAGGTTATGCAGTTTATTCTAAAATAGACAATAAGATTTTGATTGGTAAGACTTTCATTAATTTAAACAGAAGTATTGAATTTTAAAAATCAAGTTGTGAAAGAACTAATCAAGAAAAACATCAGTTGGCTTAGAACAAAATAATGTTTTTTGTTTATAAAATTCTTTAAGAAAAATTAATGAAAAAAGAATTTAAAAAAACTCTGCTATTTTTAATCGCTGAAATTAAAAAAAAAAACAACAAAAATTGTTTTTTAATAATAAATGTTTTTTAAACTAAATGATGACACAGAATTTCCATATATATTAAGACAAAGTCTTAATGGAAATAGCATACAAGAGTTTAGTTTATATTTTCTCTGCAATTATTAAGTTTTCTAACATCTGGAGCTTTTTCTTCTTCTTTTTTGTTATGTGTTTTCTATTATTATTAACTTCTTTTCGACTTTTTTCTTACTCACCTTGTCTTTTGCATGCCTTTGTTTACAAAGTAATGATAAGGATTGTGAGGTAAATTGAAATAAGTTTTCTGAGAATTTTTGTATGACATTTCTTTTACTGAATCGATTTAATATCAAGTGGCTATAGCATTTAGACCCATCAATAAAATTAAAACTTTTAAAAAAAATATATTTTTTTTTGATAATAAACATTTTTAATGAATATGTTTTTTATATCAATAAACCAATATTAGTTTTTATTATTATAATATAAACATATTAATGATTTTATGTACATATGTATGAATATTTTCATATTATTTTTGCATATTCCTTTCTGCTTAATAACAAAACAGTTTTTTTTACCATTTTATTAAAAACAATACCTTACAGTAATAGCATTACAGCTAAAATAATAATATGGGGGTTTGAAATAAAAATTTAATTTTTATATATTTACTTTACAACACTCGCCCTTAATTGATTCATAAACAAAAACGCTTTTGTTATCGAAAACAAAACTTTACATTTTACATTATTTAATATCAAGAACAACAACCCCAATATAAATTTATGAATGTTCCTACTTCAATACTACATAATAAATATGTACATACATATATACATATGTACTTTTCTATATAAAGGTTATATTTACAAGAACATTTTATAAGAGAAAAAGAGGTCAAAGGGAAAAAGGAGGGAACATAACAAGCAGCAACAGAATCAAATATGTATAAACATTTATGATATAGTTTTTTGTGTATTGGCCATTCCAACCATTATTTACAAGTTTATTTGTGGTTATTGTCGCGGCCTGCATCTGTTGTTATTCTTGTCATCAATAAAGTTATGTAAACAATAAATATTTTGCTTTTGCTGTTGTTGCTGCTGTGGCAATGGTTGTTTTAACATCGAGGATCAATTACATACGTCCCCTGTAAACTCACTATATAAGTATGTATGTATGTGTATGTTTATGCAGCTTTATGTTGCAGAATAGTTTTCGATTTGTTGTGTTGCATGTACTGTAAGTAAATTTTTACATACAACAGCAAAAACATCAGCTAAGAAAAAAACAACAATAAAAACCACTTGTTTTCCTCCATGTGCCGACAATAGTGGCAACAACCCTTTGTACTGTTTTGTTTACTATTATAACACAACAACTACAACAACTATACATAAAAAAAAACATAGATTATTGTTGTTACTGCCGTAAAACTCCTGCAATTGCTATTACTACTGCTCCTGACGAGCTTTTTATATGTTTCGTATCGTTGTAACATTTATAAATTTTCAAACAATGCAAGTGAAATTTACATGAAATACATCAAATCACAATTGTTAACGGCAGCCAGCAATAATAAAAACAATTACAACAACAGCAATAGGAGCAACAACAAAAGGCAAAACAAAAACGATGTCAACAACATATTGATGTGGAGGACATCAAAACATACAACTCATAACATATTGCTAGAAGCAGTACTAAGGGGGGGGGGTTGGATAGTCCAGAGGATTGATTAGAGATGGGCACAATAATTTGTTAAAACATCAACATTATTTGTAACAAAAAATTTATACATAAATTTATTAAACATTTTCTGTTTAAACAAAATCTTTGCTGTAATTTCTAAAGGTTTCGAAAATTGGGTTGAATTGAATTTGAATTTTATGTAAAACTAAAATTTATCAAAAAAATCTATAGAAGATAATGATTTTCTTTTTCGTTTAAAAAAAAATGTTAAAAGTTCAATATTTAATTGTCTTTAAAAGAATTTCTAAAGCAAATTAAACATTTTTTTTTAAAATAAACTTGTGCAATAGTTTACGTAAAAATGTTTCCAAAGATAACAAAAATTTATTCTAAATTATATAGCAAAAAATTTTTACAAATAGGTTAATTAAGAAATTCTGTTACTAAAATTAATTAAAGGCCAAAAAAAATTTTTTAAAAAAAGAAACAAGAGAAAAATATATTAAAAAGGATAACAAGGTCTTAAAAAAGAATTTTTAACTAAATGTTTAAGATAATTTTAATGAAATAAAAAATATTAAACATTTAAAACATTTAAAAATAAAATTCAAAAATATTTTTAGAAAATATATTTTTTGGCTCAAGTTCATGAGTAATGGAAATTTATGTAGCAAACCAGATTAATAACAGTCTTCTCTAATTAAATATCACAACTTGAAAATAAAAACAATTTTTTTTAAAAGAAAAACACATTCATATGAAAAATCATTTGCTGGTTTCGTGAAGAAATTTTTGAATGTTTTTTGGATTTGTCAGAATTCTCATTTAATACATTTGGATTCTGGTATATGTATATGTATTTCAAAGTCTACTGATGATCTGGTCTAAGCAACCAGTGAAATGCAGCATATAGACAGCTTAAAATTAACAACAAACCATAAAAAATGTTTTTAATATATTTTTATTTTTAAATATATTTGTATACATTTTTAAAGGCATGATTAAATCTACAATTTAATAAGACAATTTTTTAAACAAATCGCATAAAATTTTTTATAGATTAAAATATTATTGAATACTTTCTTAAAGAAAAAAAAAAACTAATAAATTAATCAGAAACTGTTTTTTTTTCAAACAAGTTTTCCCTGAAAAGCTTAATAAAAAAAAAGTTTGAAATAAGAAATTGGTTGACAATTTCGCTTAAACAAAAATCTTAAGTTAGTTTTCTTAAATTTTATTTAGAAATTTTAATTTATGCAAAATTTCTTTTAAACTAAGAGAAATCAGTTAGAAACTACAAAAAAAAAATCATCTATAAATGCAATGATTCACAAAACAGAAAACCCTTAATCAAAGCCCTTTCTTTTTGTTATGTCCTTTTGCATTGTAAGTATAATAATCTTTTCATGTATTTCTTTAGCTTTAAACTACATTCTTTACATACATATATTACATCATCCTTTCCTTTATAAATTTATATACATATGGGTCATTTCATGTCAAGTAGACCAACATTTGAAACCGATGTCTTCCGCTCGGGATGAAATTTGCACCATATTGGCTAGTAGCTTAGGCAAAATTTTTCAATAACGTCGGTCAAGAACTCTCTGAGTTAATGGGGGTCAAAATTTCAAACAAAGGTCAAACAGGTGTTTTTTCTCATCCATGTAACTTGTTACCTATTGCTCTTAGCGAAATTTGTTCCAAATAGTTTTGAAAGCTATTTCTTTATTCTTTTTTTCAAAAAAAAAAACAAATACAATTTTTTAATTTTTTTTCATAATAGGCCCTTTGGTGCGAATTTTATTCCGATCGGAAGACATATGGACATGTGTGCATATGAAACAATTTTTTGTTGCATAAATATATTGTTAACTTGTATATAAAATTCTACATAAAAAGGTGGACACTAAAGGATCATGTACAATGTTCTATGTACGTTTGTGTTTTTGAAATACTACAAATTAAAAAAAAAACCAATAAATAAGAAACAACAATAACAAAAAAAACATTAAATAACAAAACAAACATTACGAGAACAACATATAACAATAAGCAGTAGAAGCAACAATAAAAACAATATTTTGTATAGACTAAAAAAAAAAAATGAAATTGTTGCATGCAATATGTAACACACCACAGTAGATTGAATTGTAACATAAACAGTTAAAAAAGTTTTAATATAAAAGTAACAGGATAATTTTAATAACAGTTTTCCTTTGCCTTTGAGGTAATAAATGACAAGCTTCTAAGGTAAACGACACCACTGTACTTTAAGCAAAATATATGTATGAATAGTTGTATGTACGTGAGTTTGATTGTACAGCAAGCACAAGTACAAGGAATAGAAGTATGTGCACATATTTTGCATATGTTTCCTGTATGTTTTTTTGTGAGAGAGTAGTTCAATGTGGCAATACACAACAACATACATACTTGTAATTGTATTGTTGAAATTAAGCAACAGTGAATACCCTATAAAACTAAATTAATTTTTTTTAAGAAATAAAAATTGTATATTTCCACCAATACAAACCAAAAAAAATTCTTTTGTTAAATTACAACGTGTATGTACTCCGCTATCCCTTCTTTTAACCTTATACTGTCCTTTTAACTTGCTTGTTTTATTATTTTGTTTTTTTTTAGCTTAAAAATAACTTATAAATTCACATGATTTTTCTTAAGTAACAAATGTTAAGTTGTAATGTAAAACGTAAATAAAAAAATATTTTAAGAAAAGGAACACTCAACGTATGAACGACTTAAAGAAAGAATGTTAAAACATCAACCCTCTTAAGATTTACGGGTATGTCAACCAAAGAAAAATGGCTTACTCGAAAGGTATGTAAATGTGCTGCAACATAAGTGCACATGTACGTTAATATGTATGTACTTATGTATGCTTTATACCTATGTATATTGTTTGCTAATAGTTAAGGAAAAAAAAAAACAAGTAACGAGTCAAGGAGTTCTATGAAGCTTTTAAATCAAAATATTCATATTTCATCAAGTGATTTTTGACTTAAAGCTACTAAAAACACTTTGCATAGGTAAACAGTTTCTTTGTGGCACAAAACTGCAGTAACCCAAAGGAATTTAAATTATACGAACATTTTCATAATGCTTTCGTTTTTGAAATTTTAACACACAAAATTTCCAATAAACATAACACTAGCCAAGTGAAATGCATTTTCGAAACCAGCTACGATTTCATCTTCAGCACTCTTTAATTGGTATTTAAGTGTTGGATGTAAATATCATTTATTTAATTTAAAGTCTATTAGGAAATAGAATGTGGTGATTGATTGTTTAAAAATTTTCTTATATGTTTTATTTATTCTTTTACCAAAACAGTTTAACCGTTGTTTCCGTCACGAATTTGTAGCTAATAAAACAAATGTCATTTTTAATTTAACACGAGCCAAATATGTAAGTATTTTTCTTAACCAAAAATAAAAAAATAGCAACATAAAAAAATTTTTTTTTTCATGCTTAACAATTTTAAAATTGATTCGTTTTTTCTTACAGCCAAAACATCAGCAACAACCTGTATTACAATCTCAACTACAGCAAGTCTACAATCATAATGATTAACAATATATTTTTCTTTTTATAATTTTTGCTTGTTATTTTCTATACTTCAGTTAACAACTTTGTTGTTTATCATTTTTGCTCGTTTCAATATGTTTTCCTTTTTTGCTTTTCTAGTGCCACAATTCTTTCATTCATTCTAGTGTTGGATTTTTTCTTTTTTTTTTTTTGTTGCTGCTCATTAATGTTAGAGCTTCTGCTGAAATGTTACAGCCACACACATGATCTTAACAAACAAAAACAACAACATTAGCAATAACATTTGTTATGGCTTATGCAGCAACAATTGCAATTCATACATAAAAACACACACACACACGAATATGACGATGATAAGTGAGTAGTATTTAACAAAAAGACAGATGGACAGACACAAGGATAGGCATAGGGACGGACATACAAACAGTCGGAGAGATAGATATTAAAGTGATTGTTTTGTATATGACGTTGTTGGCTTTTGAGTCTACTAAATCTATGGCTGCATAGTTTAGTGGAAAATACATGACCTTAAAGGATTTTTTCAAAAAAGAAAATTTTTTTACAAAGAGGAAATGTAACGAAATTTTTAATAAAAGAAATTTGTTTAAGTAATTTTTTTATTAAAGGAACTTAATTTAAAGTTTTCTATTTAAGAAAGATTATATTATTTTTTAAAATTATATACATATTTATTAAAAAAATTTCTTTGCAAAAAGCAAATTTAATTAAAACTAATCGACCCCCTTTTAAAGAAAAAATTTGTTGGAAAAATTTATAAGAAGAAGAGTATTTGATTAATTTTTTTTTAACATAAAAAAAATATAATTTTTTTCTAAACATTTTTTGTAAACAGAAAATCCATAAAAAAAATTTCTGAAATTTCTGCTTAATAAAAACTATTCGTTCATAATATTTTTTAAACTGAATTTTGAAAAGATTTTTTTCGGTAATCAAAATTTTGCTTAAAATGTAGTAATGTAGTAATGTAGTAATGTCACTCCTTTAAGACTCTGCTAGTTTAGAAAATAAGTAAAATGTTAGTTTGTGGTTATTCGTAAAACAACAAGCAAACAAATGTTTAAGCATTTTTTCCACAAAAATTAAGTAGATTTTTTTTGTTGTTGTTGGGTTTCATATTAAATGCTGCTGACTTTTTTTAAAGCTTTTGCCGCTGCTGATGTTGATGACGATGATGATGATGACGATGAAAATGCATGAAAACGATGATTACGTGAATAATGCTGCCGCTCTGGCTTTATTGCTGATGTGGTTTGATGTTGTCGTTAGTAGCTTTGACAACTGTAAATGTTGATGACTTAATCTTTGTAGTTAAAATACCAATTGTATATCGGTAAGACTATGCTTTATACCAACAGCAACATACATACATACACATTGCATTGGCCTGCAACATAATGCTGTTGATTATTGGGATGAGACTTTAAAAATACATAATTTTGACTGAGTTTAAGTTTGTTAAAATAAATTAAGAAATAAAATAAACATAAAGAAATAATCATCGTCAGAGAATAACTTGTTAACAAGTAGTTTGTTTTAAAAAAAAATGGATAAAAATATATAGAAATTGTTGGTGATCATTTTTCTGCCTGGCATTTAATTCAACAATTCATGCAACAAGACAACTTACCAAACAACCATCCATCTATACATGTACACATGTACACACATATGTATGTATATAGGCTTAGGTTAACTATTATGGTTGTTAAAAAATTGTTTTCATATTGTTGTGGTAACTAACTGCAATTCTTTTACGTAGATATATCGTTACATAGTATTTCGTTAATTTTTAAAGTGATTTCTCTAACAAGTCAACAGTTGTTAGTCTTCAATTTTATTATAATTTGATATTTTTAATGGGACAAACAGCAGCAACAAAAAAAAAATCGAAAATAAATAAAACAAAAATGTTTCTTAACATTTGCTTTAAAAAGTCAAGCAAACAATTACAATTATACGACAAAATGATTTGCTGCAAAATAACTGGTACAAAATTACCAAAGTATTTTATTAAAAAAAAAATTGCCTAAACTTTGTAAATATGTATATATGTATGTACTTGTATATTTGCTTTAAAGTGCACTTAATTTGCATTAAGCAAATACATGTCAAACTATTAAATGACATTTTATTGTGACAAAATCAAGGCTTCATGGATTTAATAATGAAACGTTTGTCACTTTAAATCAAAATAAATAAATTGTGACATTTTTGGTATATGATTAAAACAAATGGTTTTAATATAATTTCCAAAACGTTTGGGCATTTAAAATGCTAATAAATTTGAAGTATTTTGCAACCGTTTCTTAAAAAGGGCAGGAAATATTTTTAAACTAAAAACGTTAAGAACTGAAAACGGTTAATTGTTTTAATTTTCTTTTTTAATTATTCTTATTTTTAAATTACTTAGAAATACATATTTACATATGTATGTATGTACATATGTATGTAAGTATGTAAGTTTTTTTTTAATTGTAATACATATGAACTTTTAGAATATTTTTTATAATAAATAATATAATTTTTTCCCCGCCTGCCTTATGAAGGCATCTACTTTACAGCCGATACTTTTCTTTTGAACAGTATTCCGATGAAATATTTAACAGTTTTTGCTTTATAAAACCGTTAATTTTTACCTTGATTATAAACTAAGAGCAAAACCAGTTGTCGTTTTGTAATTTTTTTATATTTTTTTTTTGACAAGATTGTGCACTTTTGACAAGATTTTCATTTTAAACACTATCTTTTAAACAGAAATTTTTAATAATTTAAAGTGGAATTGATAGTTGTTGTCGTTATTCCGCATGATGATATTCGCACAGGGTATGAGTATTAAAGGTGTTAAGCAGATAAAATTTACTTGTTTTACTGGTTTAATTATCTGTCAATTTTATTTCAAGCACCTTAATTTTTTCTATTCTAATTCAATATACTTATTGCACTTAGAGCTTAAATAATGCATAAAAAAGATTGAGTCAAAGTTATATTTAGGCAAACTTTCTCCCGGATGCTGTGTCCATAATATGTCAAGCCACTGTTGTGACACCCTTTATTACTAGTATGAATAAGTTGCTGTTATAGTTATAATATTGTTGCTTCTGCTGTTTTTCCTATAGCATTTGTTGTTGTTGTTTGTCAGTGTCTTAAATATTGTATTTTTGTAGGCGTCAACCTGCTATTTAAGCCTTATTATTTATGCGGTTGCTTAGCGATAACGCGCTTATTTTAAGCTTTAAAAACAACAACAAAAAGGAGCAAAACAGGCGTCTCGTCTATATGGCGATCAACATCAACAACCGCTCATATAGCTGCAACAACATCAGCAACAAAACCAGCGATCGCCTTAACTTTAATCTGCAGCAATATTTTTATTCTGTTTTTGTTTTTTATTGCGAATTCGTACCTTCCAGAAAAACATTACAAAACTTATGGACCATTTACAACAAGCAGCAGCAACAGCAAGTGGCAAAATATTGTATACAACTTTATATATTTGTTGAGTGTTTGTGCGATTGTTGTCTGAGACGAAGAACTGTTGAGTTGTGGTAGTTGCACTACTTTTAGGGCTCCCACTTGTTGTTGTCTGCAACCTTTTGTTATGCTTTTTTATTATTATTTTTAGCTGGGCTTGTTTTGTTGTTGGTTGGTCATCTTATTGCTATGGTTAAGACACATATAAAGTTTTAAAATTGTATTTTTATTTTATTTTTCTGATTTTCATAAGTATTCTGGCTGTTCTTATCAGTTGGTATGCATCTGGGCACCTTTGGGGCAAGTTTTTTTCTTTCACTTTTTCTGAACAGGCGCTTGAAAACATTTATATTTTTGATCATTTTTTTTTCTTTAAAATATTTAGTATTTTGTGTTAAGATTTCGCTTGTTTACGATCATACATTTAGGTGAAGATACAGGGATGTACCATAGTCGCATAAACTAATCGTAAGAAATTTTAGTTAAAACAAACATTTTTCTAGCATATATAACTTTTATAAGGCAAAGAGGAGTGGTGGTTTTTGACAGCTTATATAACAGACTCGAAACAGTATTCCGATGAGGTGCGATTAAGAAAATTTCCTCAAATGTATAAAAATAAATGGATCAATCAAAGACGACTACAATGACAAGAAACCCCATTAGATTTAAATTATGTTGAATGACCAATAGTATAAGGAATATTAGTATTTACCGCTTGAACAGAGTCCTACAAAATGTATCCAAAATTTAATGCTCTTGAGAATACAGTGTTTCTCTAGGTCCATTTTTCTCTAATGTAATTTTTCTAATCCTTCTATTCGACTCACACTGACATCAAAAGATGATTAGGCGTATACAATAAATAATAAATTTATTGGTTGATGTTTAATAACTCCCTTCACTGTAAATGTTATATTCTTGTCACCATTTTTCTCTGCAATACATAGAGGCAGATATTTATGAAATAAACGATATAAAGTATTTTTTCTTAAAATTGCAATTCATGCCAATTCTACATTTATCAACAGTCTTAAGCATTGCTGAACGGCCACTGTGTTAAGCAACGAGCAACAACCAACCTTTTAAGTTTTTCCGCATTTTGCACTTACTCCCTTTAAATCCGATTTTAATAAAACAATATATGTAAGTTTTGAAATAGTGGTTAAAAGTGATGCTTTAAACACATGGACTACAGTAGGCTACCGACCATAATCTGTCAAATTAGAAATACACAAGTTTATATGAATACGATTTTTTTAAGCCATCACAGCTACCACCGGCTACATGACCAAAATGTTTACTTATTTCGACTAGAAAAATTACTAATAATCCTTAGAACTAAGTCCATTTTATACGTAAACAGTTTATAAAAAATCAGAAAATATCTTAAGTTTTGTTTAGACTTATCTTGAGACATTAGGTTTCACGTAATAATGACCTGTGTGGTATGTGAGATTTATAATATATTTATAACATATTTTGCTAGTCTCACTAGCAAAGAGAAACAGACAAAACAAATTTAAAAGAATAATTTTAAATATTCCAATTTATAAATTATTTAAAATTTAACTAAAGTCCTTTTAAATTATATTTTTTATTGAAAGATAAAACAGTTTTTTATAACATTAAAATGTCATGTATTGTAATCACAAATAAAAGTTATAATTTAAAGTGCAATAAAATATATATATTTTTCATTCGATTTCTTTATAATTGCATTATTATACAACTACACTTAACTTCCTTTTAAAAACAACAATGAAACGATGTCAAGGATATCCTTTTATAATTAATATAAATCTTTGTTTATGTATAAGTTATACTAAGCAATTATATTTGTAGTGGTAGTTGCAATTACTACTTATAATTGTGTAATTTTACAACCGTAACGACTTAACAATCCTATTCCTGTTAAATTGCATAACATTTGCAAAAGAAAAAGGAAATGAAAAGCCGGAGAGGGAGAGAGAGAAAGCAAACCCTAGGAATAAGGATAATAATTTATTTTGTACAAATATAAAACTTAAATTGTGAAATGTTACAAGCATTTTAATAGCCTTCAGAGACACAGATACATTCTTTGTTTAATGTAAGTAAATATTTTTTTTATTTATGTTTGTATTTATATATAATATGACCCTATTCTAATAATTAAATATGAATACCAACTATTAAGGAGTGTGTTTATTTATGTTTAGAGCACATTTAAACTCCTGCCAACTGCAAATATTAATACAGCCCCTTAAAATCCAACCGAAATACAAACCAGCCGAACAATTCAAAATTTGTTAACATCTCATCAACATCATCATTATCATTATCATAATGATCATCATCATCAACTGTGTTTTTATCAGCATTGAAAAGCATTTCTTCATATTATCTTGTTGTTGCTATTTGTCTGTCCTTTTGTCTATCTCGTTGTGTTAACCAGAGTTAAACATTGTATAAGTTAAAGTGTTGCTACAGGTAACTTACAAACCACAAATACCATTTAGACTATTTATTTGCTACATGCATACATACATTCATACATACATTCAAACATAAAGTAAATCCACAAATGAAATTGAAACCTAAAATTATTACCAAAGTCCAAGTAAGAACTTAAGCATGAAAAGAATTGAAATAGTAATAGTGGTAGTAGTAGCAGTTATTGCAGTAAGAGTAGGAGTCATATTTAAATATAAGTAGTCTAAAGTCGTTGTAGTCATATTTGTTGGGTGTATTTTCATTGTTTCCAATTTTGTTGGCAATGATGCTTACTCATTCAAATGCTTATCAGTTTAATCGCATAAACATAAGATTGATGCATGTAACTGCTGCAACAATAATGTCAGCTTGCAACAGCAAATGGTTAGCAAACAGCAGCAGTGGCCGTAACAGTGTTACATGAGTAAATAGAGAATTGAAGAAAAATTTTTAATATCAAAAAATTTGTATTTAAGGAATTTATTATTAAAATCCAAAAAAGTAATTAAACAGGTACATATATGTATGTATATAAGTTTGTCATTACATGTGCTACAGTAAGAAATATTTATCTTAGCTTGGACAGTGTTGGACTAGATAAGCGACTTATTCCAAAGTACAGATTTTCTTTTAAATTTTAGAATTACAAATTCGGCATTGGCGATTAATTGGAAAATAAAATTTTCAAAAATTTGTTTTGGTTTTCAAAATTTCATTATTAAAGGTTTTAAAATTGAGGCCAACAATTTTTTTTAATTCAATAGGTAACCGAAATATATGGAAAAGTATATAATGAAAAAAGGATATATCAAATGTAATAACTGCCACTTAGAAGCAATAAGATCAATAAACGCCCAAATCCGCTTTATTTAAACAAACTAAGGGCCATTATTATAACCTGTCTATAAAGTATGTAATAACTTAAGGTAACTTTAGCTTAAGTAAGCAATAAAGTATCATTTCATTATTATAACTTTCATTAAAAATAAATTTTATAATTTTCAAATTATGGCAATATCGGTTTCTGTTTACCACAGACTACATCCGTTACATACAAAATGGCAGGTTTGAATATTTAAAAAAGAAAAAGTGGCAGCTTTATTTAGCACAGACAACCTAAATTTAGAATAAAGTGTAGTTATTATATTGAAAAACCAGTTATCTGTCCGAAAACATCCTTACTTTAGCTATTGGTAAGTTGTAATAATGGCCCTAAGCCCTATCTCTGTTATAAAAACAGGTTATAAAAAGTTTGTGTCTAAATCAAGAGAATGTTTTAGTTTTTATTACAGCAAAATTTTCATTATTTTTCGTTTAAATCCCATTGTGCAAAGCTAAGCTTATATAATATTAGCTTTTTTTCTGTGTATTCTTATTCAGCTGCTGTTTTAAACTATTTTTTTGTGTGTTTTTAATATTTTTATGAAAAATTCTTATGTTTGTTGCCACATTTTCTGTTGCATTTAGCTTAAAGGTCTAGTTTTAGTTTTATGGTTTTATTTTCTATTTTATTTGTTTCAACAATTTTGTTGCTGTCGTTATTATTGCTAAAAACCAAATACTATCAAATTGCATACATACATGAATATACATGTACTTTACTGTAATAGTCGTAATATATTTCTGTTTATATGATGAAATATTTCTAAAGAACTTTTTTTTTCTTTTACTTATACAATTGTTGCTGCAGTGGCTGCTGGTCCGTATAGTTGCAATAGAAAAAAACTTTTGATTTCATTTTTTCAAAACTTTTTATTTTTCTGTTTTGTTTTATGTTTGATAAAAATTCCAAGATTGTCGTATTTGTGTTTATTTTCAGATTTGTTTGGATTTTTTGTCTTGGACTTTGTATTTAAATGAAATGGAAAATTATGGCATAAACTACAGTGGGTGAAAAAAGGAGTTTGTTAAGTATGAAACTAGAACATTTCAATTTTCAATTTGCAGAAAAATTTTGTAATATTTTAATGTTTTTATCTTCAAGAATTCGGTTTTATGTATAATAATGGTTACCACCAATATTTTAAAGAGTATGACTAATAAATGCAGCAAATAAGCTGATAAATTTAACATAAACTTTTGAAATCGTATTGCAACTGACGTTGATTATTGGTTTAGTTATTGATATTTCAGGAATATTTTCTTATAAATATTTTTCTTATTTATATACAAAATAGAAGGAAATGATTTTAATATACTTCAATATTAAACCAATTTTAATAAGTTTCTATAATAAAGAACTTAAAAATTTATCAAAAGCATATGAATAACAAGGAAGAATTTTAATTTACCAGAAACTTTGACGTCGATATAATTGCTACCGACAGGCTAATAATTCTTATAAAAAGTCGATTATACAGTACTATTCCTTATCGTCCACTGTAAAATATAAATATATTTTACGGAATTTTGGTTTAAGCTCTCTAGCTCTTCTTCTTAGTGCTTTCATAACAAATTGGAATTATTTATAATTCAAGTCCGATATGCATATTTCAGTGTGTAACATCATCTTTATAATAATAACAACATATCTATTTTTTTTTTTCTTTTGCAATTCCTGCCACAACTATAAATATATTTAAATGTTTCTTATTGTTGCTGTTGGTGTTCCAGTTGTTGCTATTATTGCCTTCGTTGTACTTAATATTTCCATGTTAAAACATTTCTAAAAGGGTCAGATTCTACATAAATAGATGAATATTAAATCCCTTTATATGATGCTGCAGCTACTTTAGCCTCTTTAAGGTAATTCAAAACATTTTGAATTTAAATGTTGCAGTCACTATAACAAATGCTCGTTGCATATTGTTTAATATTTTGTATACTTTTTAGTAGATCCATCATTTTCACTTATCAAGATGTACACTTTGCTTACGGTTACAAATACTATTTCTGTTTTAGTTTTTCTTTTTTCTGTTTTCTATTTAAATAATATTATTTCTGAAGAACATCATGGCTAAAAACTTTTTGCTACATTTTTTTTATAAAATGTACTTAAATCCTTGAAAATGGAAAAGAATAAAAAAACATCTTTAACAACATCTATATGTACCATGGTTTTGTTCGTATTTGACTCCACTTCATATTTATATATAAGCATCGATCATACAAGTCATGAACTGGGATTTAAAAGTTAATTATAGTTTAAATTTAGTAGTTTTCTTTTTGTAGAAATAAACTTTTATTAAATTTACCACCCATCAGAGTCAACCACACAACTTCCTCTTCCGTCACACTTAATCTGCCTAAAACAAAAATAGTTCAATAAAACATACGTTAATTTTTATTAACAAAAACATGTGCTTCCTTATAGTTGTTTATAATAAAAGTTTGTTTAACTTGAAACAACATATTAAAAAACAGCCATAAAACTCCCTGTTACATACAAGCAAATCTTCATAAAGTTAACGAAGAAACAAACAAAAAAATTCTTATATTGTTTATTTAATATTAAACAATTTGTGGTGGCAATTAATAGTTTGTTTTCTTTTTATAGAAGAAGGTAAACAAACACTTGTTTTTTTAGCACTGCCCGACAGTTCTTAAGTTTTTTTTTTAAACTTCTTATTTCTATATTTTTAGGAAAGTTTTAAAAACTTTTCTTTTTCTCTATATCTTAAAATAAAACTTTGAACAAAATTTTTATAGAAAATATTGAAAATTATTTAATAAAAAATTTTCGATAAAAGTTTTTTCAATAGTAATCATTTTTCTTACATTAATTAGTTTGGGCTCAACTTATGACTGAATGAAAATTTTGCTTTTCATTTTTTTTATTTCTTTTAGAAAATAAATTAAATTCTTTTTCTTAAAAATATAATAATAATTAAAACTACGGACTGTCTTGCTTGTATTTACTAAGCAATGATAATTAAAGTTAAAAAATTTATTTGCTTCTTTATAGAGTTTTTTGTTGTGATACTAAATTTTAATACGAAAAAATTTTTAAACGATTCTCTTTCTTTTTTTCTCTTTCCAATTTAATTTAAACCTGTAGCAATAGCAGTTGAGAATTGTGTAGCTAATAAACTAAAGCAAAATTTAAAATAAAAAACAATAATATTGTTTATGTTTAAATACTGGGCTCCTTATAGCAATAATTTTGCTACAAAAACAACCACTAAGAGAAATATTTTAAATATTTTAACACACTAAGCCCCACACATTAAACAAAACATTATTGTTATAAACAAGCAAAACTAATGTGTTTAAAGCAAAGAAAAATAGCAAAAACCTTTAGAGCAAAACTGCTGGAAGCGACAGTTAAGAGTGAATATTGAAAAATATTGAAAAATATTTTTAATATTGTAATATGTAAACTGCAAAGTCTTTTCAGATTTAGATTGGTGTTTAAACAATCAAATTAGGTTACAACTTTAAGTTGACATTAAACTAAAGTCTATAAGAGCAGCACCCTGCAACATACATATAAAAACCATTCAATGGCCCATAAATAAAACAGCAACAAGTGCATGTTTCTTATTGTATTTTTTTAATACCCAACAACAAAAAGATATATAAAAGTATATTAATTTTGTTACTTCGTTTGAAACACATCAGCAAATTCGCCCATGTTCCTAAAGAGCAATAATTTGTAAATCTAAGATCATTTTAGACTTATTTTTTATTATTGGTCAGCACCTAAACACATGGTTGTAAAAATACGAAATAAAGTTTTATAGTAAAATTAATTATTTGGTACCAAAAACTATCGTTGAACAAGTGACTATAGAAAAATTGAAATTGACATAAAAATTTTACACAATCAGTGATAAAAAGCGCCAAAAGTAAGCTGGGTTCGGACATTTAAATTTTGACTTTTTTTTATAAGGTTAAGCGATATAAGGTTAAGCGATATAAGGTTAAGCGATATAAGGTTAATATACGATATAGAACTTACTTCTGGTTCCAAATACTAAATTCCGTTAAAATAAACATTTACCACCAACCATTAAAAAAATATATAAACTTTTAAAATAAAAAAGTAAACCTTTACTTGTAGTGGATATAAAAAATTCGGCATTGCCGTTTGCAGTACAATGAAAAAGGCGCCTTGTCGAGTTCACAACGTTTAGATTTTGTATAAAGCTTAATTAATGTGGCAAGAGAACAAGAATTTTTACGTTTGTCATTAAGTTTGTGACCAGACAATTAAATATTCTGTTATGTTATATTCACAAACTTCTATTGAGGAAATTTTTAAAAGGAATTTATTAAACAAAAATTTTAAAAAAACTTTTTATAAAATGAGGAATTTATTGAAATTTTCTATAAGACTTTTGTTAAAATTTTATAATAATTATAAATTATATATATTAATATAATAAAATATATTAATATCAAAGAACCACATCGAGTTATATAATGTTATTTCAAAAAATAATATAAAATTATCTGTAAAAAAAATATAAAAATATTGTTTTAAAAAAATATTTATTTGCAATTTTATTAAAAGAGGAATTAATTAATTTTTAAAGGAACAAGAAAAATAGTGCAATTCTTTAGAAAAAACAAAATTTTAAACAAAGAATAAATCTACCGTTTTTTACTTATTAAAATTTTTTTTTTTTAATATTTCTTTGACAAAAAATTTTTTGAAAATGTTTACAATTAAAAAAATCTTTAACATAGAATTGTTTACAATTTACATTTTATGAAAATAATATTTTTATTATTATTATTATTTTTACTTCTTTTTTTAATTATTTAAAAACATCTTAGTTATTACAAACAAAATGACAAATGTATGATTAGTCCTGCTGTTTGTAGTGAAGGTTATAAAAAATATAAATATTCTTAATTGTTTTATTTATCTAACAGTGTTGCCATATATAAACAATACTTACATGAGTGGCGTTAGTAGTTGGAGGTTGAGCATAAAAAAGAAAAGCATGTATATAAAAAACCCCATAAAATAGCGCCACCACTATAAAAAACAATTTTATATAAACATTATAAATTTAAAAAAAACTACAGCAACAGAAACATACATACATAGAATTTATGCATTCAGAAGAACAAGTAAAACTCTACAATGAATAACATTAACAAATATTTTTTTCATAGAGCTACTAACTTCTGTATATTTCTGTTACTTGCTGCATGTGTGCCATTCAGCCAGCACAGTTGTTTGCGAGGACTCCAGGGGACTATGAGGAAAGACACAAACAATATAGAGGAGACAGCAGCCAAACGAGCAACAGGCAACAAAGCGCGAGTGCAGCAATTAAAGTCAAAAGTATAGACATAAATTGTATTTTTATTTCTTTTGCTTAAAATGGTCCTGCAATTTTTTGTGTGTGTTTTTTTTTAGTTGTTTTTGTTTGTAAAACAAATACGACTATATTTTGTAAGACTAACCGTACATGTGGAGTACTTTGTATGAGTTCTTGTTTCTAAAGCTCCCTTTTTTATTGCCATTAGTCTTGAAGATATTTGTGGGGGCTTAAAATTTTTCTTTGGGTGAAACAAAAAAAATACAAAAAGTTCTTAATGTTTTTCTCTTAGCAACTAAAGTCCAATTTTTTACGACTTAATTATGATTTTGTCGTCTTTATCTTTTTTCTTATACCCAACACCATTAGAGCTCAGTAAGTGCCATTAACGGTTCCACTGAAAAAGTAAGAAGCGAAAATAAAAGCAACACGCTCTGAGGTTGTCAGATAAATTATTGCTGCTTTATTTCTTATATACTCACTCACTCATCTGCCTGGAAAAGCATGTACGTTTTTTAACAGCATTATTTGGTAATTCGTAAAAGAGATCCTTACATTTTGAGGTCAATAAATTTATTTTTTTTTTAAATAATGAGAACTTTCTATTTCAAAAAAACATATTAAATAAATTTTTATTGTATCAAATCAATTTCTAAAGAACAAAATTCTATAGAAAATTTCATTTAGAAAAAATTATTAAAGATTGTTAATAAAAAAAACTTTCGTTAAAAAATATTAAAACCTTTCTCTAAAAGGAAAAATTTTCTTTACAAAAATTGTTTGAAAAATTTTTAAATAAAAACTTTATAAAACATTTTGTATAAATAGTTATATTATTAAAATATTTTTTTTTTTAAATATTGAAAAATTGTCATATAAAATAAATTTTATTTTAATTTCCATCCATTTATTAGAAAATGTACCAAAAAAAAATTTTTTTTTAAATTTACGAAAAATTTACTATAAAAATTATATTTACCGGAAATCGCTAATAACAAAAAATTATTTGCCTTTGGTTTTTACTTTTCTGAATAATCATCCCTTTACACTAATTTTGTAACCACAAGTGTGTATTCGAACAAGATCTCTCATCAAACATTTCTTTACAGAACATCCATTATTTTTTCTTTACAAAACTATTTTGTCTTCATTATCTATTATTCATTTACTCATCCATCGTTTACGTTGCTCCAACTTAAAGTATATAATCGCAAAGACTTAAACAATATAATGATTGGTTTTAAGTTTAAAATCATATTTTAATCTACATATCATTAATACCAATGTTAAACTTCTACACTTAAGTTTTGTATGCGATGATGGTATAGGAAAATGGTTTGATATGAATTCTAAAGCATTAGAGTGGTTTTTAGAATATATAAAAATAAGAAACTACATATTAAAACTATAACATGTTACAGGTCTGATAGAAAAGAAAGGAAAAAAATATGTAATACCATGGCTTTTCAAGTACCCTTCATAAAATTTTATTAAAAAAATATTTTTTTTTTTCATTAAGTTGAAAGTATAAGTTAATGCCTGGAATAAGATATTTCTACTGACACTCAATATAAATTTTTTTTCTTTGGTAGCATCATCCTATAGTCGTTTTGTACTTTTAAAAAAATATTTCACTGTTTATGAATTATATTTATTCCTCTTTATATAATTAAGCTTAAAGACATGTGTTTGAAACACTTTTTTTAACGCCAGCGATGAAAATCACTTAGTGCTAGAGATCATCATTATTATCATTAACATCATTATTGGCGTCGACGATGCCGTCACTCTTTAAGAAAACTGATGAGAATACATAGATTTAGTATATTTACAACTCTTTGTTAAGCTTCTAAAAGGGGTGAATAAAGAAGTATTTGCTAGTTGGCTCAAAAAAAAA
>NDXZ01022052.1:33734-45693 GCA_003055125.1 Paykullia maculata
AAAAAAAAAATCAAAGCAGGCGCGTGAAAATCTCAAAATCGGAATAGCAAATATGCAAGCAACCAATGAAGTTGGCTCATTATCATTATAATAATCACTTGGCGGTAAAATCATGATAAAGATCTCATAAAGAAAACACAATATTAAGGACACGCCTTTGTATGCAAACTAATGCAAAACACAAAGAAGACTCTTAAAAGAGTCTTAAACAATTACTTTAGAAAGGCTTTAAGTAAAACACAAACTAACTTTTATGTTACAGATTTAATGAATTTCCCTTAGGTTGGTTAGCAAAAAGATTTTCCATAATCTCTGCTACCAAAATTTTTTTTAATATAATTGTCATATAAATTTATTTAAAAATTCTAGCAAAAATAATTATAATTTGCCTGTATTTAAGAGTTTTTTTTCATAACCAGCATCAATATAATATATGTATGTATATGGTTGGTGTATTGATATTGTTTTTCCGTTTGTAACACATTAAACTATTCTTTTTAGACAGCATAAGACTGCAAAGATGCAGTATATTAAACTTCTAGTGGTATATGTGTTTATTTGAAATCTAGTAGTCAACAACAGCTAAAATTTTTTCAGCAACAGTTCTATGTGTTGTAAACTAGTGTTATGAATAAAAAAAATATCTAAATGTATGAAAGTTTATCCTGTTCAGTGATTTACTTGGCTCATATGGCATATTTCTTAATATCCTTTTAAGTTCTATATTATAAAATATTGATGGTGGGTACTCAGTATTCAGCAAAGCCGATTGTAACGCTTTATATTTTCGTTTTACTATTTTATACCTTTAATGTTAAAACATAGATTTGAATTAGAGATTTGTGTTCTCTTCGTTGTCCCATAAAAATATATTGATTTATTGTATGTAGTTTTACATCTTTTCATTTTTTTTCTAGAGGCAAAATTTGTTGTTTAAATATTCCCCTAAATGTATAGGAATCTTACAAATAACGATATCTCAACATCATCTTCTCTTAATGGACCCAACATGAAACGAGTAAGAACATTGTTTATGTTTTAAACCTATAAAAAGATAACTTTCTCATATTGGAAAAGAAACAAAGCAACCTTTAAAAGAATCAGTAGGAAATTTAAAGACATTTTATTTTATAACTATTTTATTTATTACTAGCTGACCCGGCAAACGTTGTTCTGCCAAAGAATAAATTATTTAACACTTTAAATATGCATGAAACTTCATGTATTTGTGCACTTGATCGAAAGGTCGGTGGTTCGAATCGTGGTGCAGACTGAATTTTTTTATAACTTTTTCTATTTTTAGTTGAATGACTGACTTAATTTTTTTTTTTATTTACATGAAGTAAAAATAGGAAAAATTAAAAAAAAAATTCAGTCTGCTCCAGGATTCGAACCACTGACCTTTCGACCGAAAGTACGCACACCATCCACTGCACCACAGCGGCTTGCAGTTTCATGTTGACAAAAATACATTTTGTGTGAGTGTAATTTAATATTTTCAAGATTTTCTAATTTTCCGGCAAACTTTTCCTAACTTTCTTTACGTCAAAGCCTGGTTTGGGCTATTACAAATATTTAAAAAATTAGCCAAATCGGTCCAGCCGTTCGCAAGTTATGCGCTTACCAACGAACATTATTTCATTTTTATTTATATAGATATGGAAAACTGAATTTTTAAATAAAAAATAATATTCTTAATATATCACAATTTCAAAAATTTATGGAACTTTAAGCCAAAATATTAATTAATTAATAAATGGACATATTATTTTTTTATAAATATGTAAATGATTTCCCAAAAATGTTCCTAAAATAATGACAAAAGTAAAGAAAAAGATAAAGCTGTAAAACTTGTTCCCTTCTTATATGGAGGAGCGTTAGATGAAGTTGTTTGAGCCGCCAGTGAAGGCAGTGCTAATCTGTTTCTAGGGTTTAAAAGAAATATTTTCGATTGAGAAGTGCTCCAGGTCCTGTTGAGACTTTAATAGTCAGATAAACAGGCATAGATATTCATCTTAGTATATTTATGAATAAAAAATAGAAACCTAGTTTATTCTGGCTAGAGATTTGATTAAATAACTATAAATACCAAATGAAATAAATAAACATTCGTAATTAAAAGAAAAAAAAAGCTAGAAACTAGACATAGCTGTCATACTAGGATCTTTCTAAAAAATTGGAATAATAATTAAATTTTAATGACATATATCTGATGTGTTTACTTATATGCTAGAAGCCAAATCTGGTACAAATATCTTATACTACGTTATTTAGGATTGATAATATGTTTGTAAAGATTAAAAGGTAATGATGGTTGGTGTGCAAAAACTTGAATATCTGCGGAAACGAATGTCTAAAAGTTAAAAGAGAAAGAAGACAAGTAGCATATACATACATTTTAACCGCAACATTTTAATTAATAGGATTTAAGGATTTTGTTTAACTAAATAACGCAAAACTGTGTCACATTTTGCAGCGAGAGAAAAAAAACATAATTATTTTTTTCATACTTTTTTGTGTGTGAGGAAAAAAAATCACATTTTCTACTGGGGTTATAGCTGCATGCGTATTTGCTTTCTAATCTATTTAGCGGTTAACCAACTGTTTAACCTGCAAAAACCTGAATAAAGGTTTAAAGCAAAGTGTGAGAGTTAATATAAAAATAACAAATAGATTTTCAATCTTACCTTTTCTCATTCAGCAATTGCAAATAAATTTACAACTACATTATTTCTCGTATACACATACATACATGTTTGGGCATACATATGTATATACAAACACATTTTATTTTTCGAAACACACTTTGCAATTATCCACCACGCATTGTGGTTTTAAATCTAACGATTAGCTGACTAACCGTATAGACAATTTCTTATAATCCCCTGATCACCCCTTGCACTTTTTTGCAAACAATTTTTCAACACTCAATGAGAGTTAGGCTGGGGGAAAAGTCCGTTTAACAGGTGGGTGTTAAATATAATTTATGTATTTAAAATTTTATGCTTTAAGGTGTTTGTTGTTAGAGGTAGTTAAAATTATGAGATTTTGGAAAAAGTCAAAAGGTTCCCTTGTGTGTATCTCTGCAGAAGCTCAAATTGTTTTCCAACGCATCAACAACGCTGTGGAGTTATGCATTAGTTATTACGTTAGGATGGGGGTATATTTCATGAATTGGTCGGGGTATTGATATAAGATGTTTGACCTGCGGTAAATATTTGTTGTTTAAAGTTATTAAATCGAAAATAATTTAATTTAATTTAATTAAATTTAAAAATTAAAGAAAACAATTTTCATATAGAATTTAAAGTTACTTTTGTTTAATTTTTTTATCGCTGTAAAGCTTTCTTTTCAAAGAAAATATTAATTTCAATTTTTTTTTGATTTTTACATATTCATATACAAAAATTTATTCTTATGCATGTTTGACTGCATTTTAAATTAAAAACTTTTAGCCATCATGCTAAAAATATAATGAAATATAATGAAGTGTTACCCATGAGGACAGTGAGAAACAAATTTTTTTTATTGAGCTGAAAACAAAGAATTTACATCGTTTCGCCTATTTTCACATAGTTGCTTATGCTGTTTATTTTTCATAGAATTATATTGCGAGAGACGTCCATCCTGTGGAGATTATTGTCCTAATTACTGTCCCAATCACTGTCGTTTGTGCTATTCTTTTCATAGCTTAAATTTAAGTAGTAGGGTATCAGGAACCGCTGCCGTTTTATTTTCAGTCTGAACACGGTTTCAGCAAAAGACCGCTCGCTCCTTTCAAGGAGCAGGTCTAATCAAGTCAATGTCTTTCAATTGTTACCGATCGGTGGCTTTGTCAGTTATGGTTAACGTTGGTAGACGCAATATGTATTTATCATCTTGGCAGATATCCACAAAAAACGTAAGCACATCCGTCATTAGCTATATGATATTAGTTTTTTTTAATCCGTAAAATACACTACATTGACCTACTTATTAGAAATGACATTTGGCTAATTTACAAGGTCTCATTAAATCATATGTCCTATAATAATAGCATGAAAAAATATGACTGTTGTGAACGACCCCTAACAACGTATTTCAAGTGTAAATCAGCTGATATAAAACGCACAATACAAAACAAAACAATTATAAAAATTTGCGAATGTCGAAAAGTGAAAAAAACTAAAATAATAGATGGTTTGTGTGAAAAGTATATTTTGGACGTTGTAATGTTTGATTAACTTCTTTAGGGTTTATTGAAATCAAACTCTTTAGTAAAAATTTTTTGTTGAAAAATGTGCCGGCCACTTTTATCGGCGAAGACGACTTGTGCCTTGTTAATTTTTTGGGACAAGACCTTTTTAGCGTATGTCAGTGGCGGCGGCTTCTGAAAGTTAGCGTTTCAGCACATCTAGCTTTTAGGAGTATGACGCAGGGGTTTGCAGATTTGTTATGGCAACACAATAAACATACCATACAAATTACTACTTTATTAGGACATATTTTGTTTGAAAAGCAACAACAATATTTTTATACCATTGTGAAATTCATCATTCATATCACATGATAGGACACCTTGTGAATTAGTCAATTATATTATTTTTGTTTTAAATGGCACATGCATATGTATGTATATGGAGTACAAACGAAATTTATAATTTTTGTTATCTAAATGTTAATACACTTATGTATATTTGGTACAACATTTTATGAAAACCTTGCTATATCTCAAGCAAGTATTGCCCTTGGTGTCTTGTTTTAAAGAAAATTCTATTACGTATTTATTTTTTAATTAGTTAAACATTCTTATTCTACGTGGCACAGTAATATAAATTAATTTATTTTAATTAAAATTTTGAATTTTATTATATTATAATTATTACTTGAGCGACTTTGAAAAATTCTACTTTGGGAATTTTTGGGGGTGTTTAATGGAAAATTTGGAACCCTGTATTAAATACGACAAAAAATGAGATAAAGTTGCAATTAAAAGATAATTTACGATAAATAATTAATATAAATAATTAATTTATAAAAAGAGAACGACAACAACTCTGTCCCTAACTTATGCACGATTGGTTGCATGTATGGATGAATGTATCTTGCCACTTGTTGTATTTTACTTGTAATTGTTGACTCACATTGATTTGTGGAAATGATATTGAAATACATAGCAAATATGAATATGTATATTGATTTTTTTTAAATACATTAATGTAATCATATATGTAAATTCATATGTACATGATAGTGGTATATATGTATGTATGTAGATGTATGTACATACATATGTATATTTGTTTTTATGTACGCATTTGTGCGTAATTAATGGTTTCATTGATTTTATTAATAGAAAATTATGAATAGGATTTTTATTTTAATTTATATTTTTGTATTATTATTTTACAAATGTTATTTAGTAATTAACACAAGTTTAACTTTTTTGTTCTTGAAAAAAAAACTTTTACTTTAACTTTTTTTTAAGCAACACCATTTTTTTGTAAGAGAAAAAATTTATAAAGAAAAGGGGGAAGAATTGATGAATATACATGTGTATACAAACATATTGCTTTGTATATTTAATAAGATATAATTAAAATGTTGAATAACGAATCATAAATGAAAGGATGAATGAAGAAAAAATGAACAAATTTTTTAATAAAAAAATTAATATTTAGATAATTTTTTTATTAATTTTTTTTTTATTAAAAAGATAAATTTTTTTTAAGACTTTTATACAAAGTGATATATATACAAATTCTTTAAGAATTTTTTTTAACTATAAAGAAATTTTTAAAAACTTTTATTAAATTAAGAATTCATAAAAATTTGGAAAAATATATTTCTAGAAAATTTTTTTTAAATTTTCTATAAAAACTATTAACAATTTTATTAAAATGCTTTTGAAATTTTGCATTAAAATTAATAGGGGTACTCGGTTAATCTGCTATATTTAAAATGCCTCTTAATTTTACATATTTCATATACAATTTTAAGTTTAAGAGTTATAAGAAGCATTTAAAAGATTAAACAAATACCCCTATTATTATCTATATAAAAGGAAGCTTTTCAACAAAATTTTTAAAAAAAGTAAAAAATAATTAAAAAAATACTTATAACAAAAATTTCTTTTAATAGAAAAAATATATTGAAGTTTCCTCTATACAAACAATAAATAATTATGGTTTTTCTCTTTTCTTATGGTTCTTCAAATATAGATAACAAGCTTTTTATGACACATTTTAAGACAAACGAAGACATTAAGCAGGCATGAGGCAACACATGCTATACAAAAACATTTATTTTAAAAATGGACACACACAAATGGAAATTATTTACCTTAAAGTTTTATTTATTGCGTTTTTTTTTACTTTTTTGTTCTTTGGAGCTGTTAATTTAAGACAGGTTTAGCGAACTTAGCTATTTTAGTAAAGTTATAAACAGGCTTGTAAAATGTTTTTACGCCAGTTGAAATGCAATTAAAGAATCTGCAAAAAAAATTCTTTTAACATGGTGTGGTCATTTCAACGATGCGATTAACTTTGTGCGAGAGTTGTTCAAAAGTTGGGATGAGATAAATCAAATTCTAATAATTTTTTTTTTGTATAATGAAATAAGTTATATGTATATATTGATAAATTTTCTCATTTAGCTTATTTTATAAATAAGTTTTAGTAAATTTGCGTTAAATTTATTAAAAAAATTCTCGCTTTAATATAATTTTTGCAAAGTTTTCGTTTTAAAAGCAATTTTTAATATGAAAAAATTATTTCTTAAAAAAAAACGTTTTAACATATTTTTATAGAAAACTTGCTAACAATCAGCATTTTTTTTTAAATATTAAAAAAAAATTTTTTTTTAATTTTATTTTTTTTACAGGAAATTTTCTTAATTCTTTTATTCAAAATTTTTTTTTAGAGAAAATGTTTTTGACAAATTTGATTAATTTTTTAAAAGAACATTTAAAAAAATGATAAGAAAATATTGATTCTGTTGCTGTTTTTTTGGGCCGACAGAAATTTCTCACATGACCCTCCCTTGCGAATAGTAATAATATTCCTTTAAATTCTTAACTAGTTTTAATCTTTTTTGTTAATAATTTCCATTTCTATTTTTAAGAAATATTTTTTATGACTTTTAATTTTACTTCTCTTTATCTTTTTAATGTTTATTGTTAGTTTTAATTGTTACTGCTATTTTTCGTTAAAATAGATTTGAACATACATATGTGGTAGAACCTGCCTATTGTTTATAAACAAATAACAATTTTTCTAATTTTACACAATTTGTTTTAGGCATTTCTTTGGTTAAAGAAATCAATATTTAAGTACATTTTCAACACCATAAATACGCAATTTCGTTGCTGCTATTTAAATGTATATTTATAGCCTTTTTTTTACATATTCTATTCGTAGTTACATATGTATTTATGTACATATGTTATTATGCAAATGTGCTTATTTGCAACAGGAAATGTCATTAAAAAAGTAACAACGAGTGTAATAAACTGACAGTTAGAGGTAGAATCACAGCATTTTTGCCTGGCTTTGCCACTGCCGCAGGTTGCAATACTAGACTTTGCGCTTTTTTTTTAAACAAATTTAAATTTATACTACTTTAAGGCGTTGCAACAAGATATTAACGCGCGAATATAAAAGCCTTACATTAAAAAAGTGCAATAAAATGATTATTATAAGTGTAAGTGGAAATTATATTTGGTTATTAAATAAGGATTTAACGAAAAAATAGCCTGAATACACAGTTCAAAATCATTGCACATGCAATTTACAAACAATGAGTCATGGGAATTTAAATTGGAAATATTTTTAAAAGGCTTTTTTCATCTAATGCAAATCTATTAAAATGATCCAGCAAATAATTTTAAAGCTGTTAAAAAGACGCACCATTATTTAAAAGTTTTTAAAGGGAATGTTAAAATGTTTAATTATATATTATTAAAATTTTTTTCATTGCAGATCTCTTGCAAACTTTCATAGGTTTTTTGCTTGTTAAAAAATAAATATTTGTTTAAAGCAATTAAAATAACACAATCCTGTGAAATAGCTGCTATCGAACACATTCGTTTATTTATAAGTAATAAACAGTTAATTCGATTTAGCTTAACGTTATTAAATCGCTGCAAAAGGAGTTTGTCTTGAGGATAATTTAAACCAATATAAAAAGTTTAAGGCCTGAGAACAGTACGTAAAGCTTAAGATAATCACATTAAAAAACCTATTTTCATTGAATTTCGTGGCGAAGTTTAAAAATTATTATTAAAGAAAATCATAGCAAAAAAATAATAATAAATACTTCTACTTCTTAGCTTAATTAGCTTTATTTAATTACCAACATTATTCTAAAAACCTTAAATAATTGAAAGAATTTTTTTAAAATCAACTTTCTAAGTTGGCCATGAGAATGTTACCCACAGACTCTGTAAGCCACAAGGATATTTTGATGAAATTTGTAAAGTAGAGTTTAACAGTTTTTATATCTGCCTTCTTTGCTGTTTAGCTTTTCAGTAGTATGGAAATCAGCGATTTATAATTACTTTCGAAGGCATGATAATGCTGCACTAGGCAAATTAGACCATATCGTTTTGTGACCCCTTAAAATTTAATGCTGTGTTATCCTCTCCACTATGTATGGGTTTTTGACATTCTATCTATATATTTAAAAGGGATTTTTGAGATATTTATGGTATTTTTTGTTTCATTTCTTAATATGTTTACTTAAATATTATTTGATATATGTACTACAATATCTTCTGTGAACTTTAACTATTTCTTATTCTCTCTTGTACATCGAGTAGTCACATTCTTATAAAACACAAACAAAATCTTATCGAACTCTCTAGAGAAAACAGTTATAAGCTTTTAATGTTAAAACTAAACAATTGATAAATAAAGAATTTCAATAAACGTATGTGCATAAGGTGCTAGTCGTATCTCGAAAATTTCTTTGCGCTAAACAATTTCAAAACAATTTTGTTTTATTATTGTGCGCGCCTTTAATTCAATTAAAAACACTTTTACAAACAACTAAGGAGAGTGTGTTTGTGATCAAGTACAGATGTGTGTGTGTAGTGTGTATGTGTATGTTCTTGAAATCATACTGCAAATTGCCATAAAAAGAAAACTATAGAATTGAATTTTTTGTTTACTTTTAATATTATTTTAAATGCTCGCGTGCTTAAAGAGGTGAACATTTAAACAGTTTTTTTCCTCTTTTTTTTTTAGCTGAAAATCGCACAGGCAGTCAGTCATTGCCCATATACAAACATACCTGACGATGCCAAATAATGGTGGCGGTGGCGGTGGTGCTGGTGATGAAATGAAAGGACAAAAATGCCAGCTTTATTTAATGAATGCAACAGCGTAAATGCTTCAATGATGTAGTAGTCACATTTAGTCACCCAATAATGGTGGTACATTGACTGCCAGTAATGTTACTGTTTGCCACTGCTGCTGTTGCCACTTTTGCTGTTGCTATCTTATACATTTGGTAATTACGCATTCAAAATTGCGCTTCATTGAATAATGCGAATAAATTAATTAAATTACATTTAAGAGTCGCTTCTTTTCATATACCTCTACCCTTTTTCCCAACAAAACGCTAAGAGCTATACAAAAGACCAAAAGGGAGCTTAATGTGTGTGTATGTGTATTTTTTTTGGTTGGCTCCATTTCTTTAGTTTTAAACTATGGTGTCGCATAAATTTTTCCTTTCAGGAATACAAAATTATTGGTGTGTGTGAGTGTGTGTTTTGCACTTTACTGCGAAATTATTTCCTACAAACATTTTGAACTGAATATTTGCACCCTACCTTTAAAAAAAGAGTATTTTTAAATGTTCGATTTTTTTTATATAATTAAAATCGATCAAATTTGATCAAATACAAAAGGGCGAGCTTTTTTTGCTTTAAGTCAAAGAATTTTATAATTTTTAATTGAAATTAAATGCCGTACTTTTTTCCCAGCATAGTTAATTTCTCCAGTGTAGGCTTTTACGGGGATTTACCACTTTTTTTAACATGCAAATTTTGAAAAAGGTTTTTTAATTTGATAAACTTAAGGGATAAGTACTTTTGCACTATTTTATATATTTTTTTCTTTGAACTTTCAATAACACCCTACTATAGAGTCCCTATTCATTCGTTTATAACCCTACAAAACTCATTTACATTCCATGCGTAGATTGCATTTAAGAGTATGCTAATGAGTTTGAGTAGGCTGCTGCATTTAACAAAAACAAAAGCAGTAAGGCAGCGAGAGCCAAGACGAAGGAACATTACTTTAATAGATGTACGATGTATTTCGGTGATTGGAAAATGTTGTTAGTCTTTTAGCCAAAACGACAGTTGGCCAAATTCTTTTTGTCATGTTTAGTTTAAAAATAAAACGAAACAAAAAAAGAAACAAGGCCACCCAAAAAGGTAACAATGAAATAAACAAAACATGGCCAAAATTAAGCATTAATTTTAAGTCTAAAAGGAAAAATAAGAAAGCCATCACAATGTGGCGCTTTTAAATAATGAAGCAGCCGAAGAAACGCCAATTGTAGTAAAAACAATTAAAAAACAAAGCTGCTACTTTTTTACTCGCATAGCCATGGATATATATTTTTTGTTGGCAACAGTGTTTAGCTGCATTCTCTTAAAAAAAGGCATTTTTAAAATTCTTCCTTGTTTTTTAGATTTTAATTTTCAATCCATTTATGTTAAAAAAAGATTTTCATATGAAAAAAAGATTTTTTCTATTTATTAAGAGCGATTAAGATTTATTGCCTTTTAATTTAAAAATTTCATTTTCTTCTATTTTTTACAAAAACTAGGCAGACATGTTTTGATACATATTTTTAAAAGTCGCATCAAACGCGGACCTGTTAAAAAATTGGCAACACTGGCTGATGTTGCTATGTGTTTTTGGGTGAGTTGACGCTTTACATTTCGTGCCTTTCAGCAATTGTTACGTACGTGTATTAAAGTGGCTGTTTTTGTTTTGTTATTGCTGTTATTGGTGGCCGTTCAGGTAGACTGATGCTGCTGCTGTTGCTGGTGAAGCATAGAGTGGACAACATGTTGGCCAATTACTAGAATGTTCAATAGTGTTTGCATTAAGTGAACGCGTTAATTACCTTTTAAGCTTCAAGCGTAAAAATGTTAATTAAGTGATATTTTCGGCACGTTTTGATTTTCAATGTTTCTTCATTTTTATTCGCCTCTCCTGCTACACAGTGGCATAGCGTCTGCTTGATTTCTGGCCAAAATTTTTTGTCATCGCCAACGTTGTTGTAACGCACTTGAATGTCCGTTTAAGTAATGTTGAAATTTTTACTTTTCATTGCTGTTGTTGTTGGCTTTCAGTTGTTTGTCAAGAAATTGTTTGTGTTTTTTTTTCTTGCCAAATTCATGTATGTCTGTCAGTATGAAGAGTATCGAACATTTATTCAGTTGTTAAGAATTTATCTCTGTTTCTACTTTTTATTCAGTTTTGTTAATTAAGTTGTTGTAGAGTAGTTGATGTTTGTCGGTTTGTTAAAAAAAAACTGCTGTTGGCCAAATAGTTTTTTTGTTGCAAATTTAGTGAACATAGTCCTTTTCATAGTTACATGTATTTGTAAATGAAGTGCGACTTTTGATTGTCCATATAAAATGTACGATTTTTTTTTGTATCTGTATTTAGTTTTAACATACAACTCGTCTTATTTACAACTAGTATATGCATGTGGAAAGGAAGAAGAAAAAATATTTATATTTTAGTCAAGTGTTGTAATAAAATTTGCATATTGGAAGGGACATGTTGTGTAATGGTCAACGTTATTTTCTTAAGTATCATTGATTGTATCCTACAGAAGAAGGTCAAGGTCAATTGATTTCAATCTTTTTTGGTTACAATACAAAATTTCTTAAATTGGTTTTAGTTATTTCCAAAACACTTTACCTTTTTCTTTGATATTTTTTTTTTTTTTTTTT
>NDXZ01022052.1:48552-68859 GCA_003055125.1 Paykullia maculata
AAAAAAAAAAAAAAAAAAAAAAAAATGATTTGTATTTTGCTTAAGAATCTGAAAGATTCAACTACTTAACGTTATTTTGTGTCGTTTTTTTCTCTTCTTCTGTTTGTCTTTTACTTCATTGTTTTTTTTGTTATTTGCTGTGCAAAAATCCATAGAGAAAAAGAACAGCGGTCTTTTTGAGCTTTAATGCTTGAGATAATAAAAATGTTACAGAGAAAGATACCGAAAATTTTTAGTTGTCCATTTCTTTACTAAATCTAATAAGGAAAATTATTTAATTTAATTTAAGAAAAATTAAATAACTTCCAATGGAGAATTTGAAAAAAATGCTAAAAAAAACATATTATAAAATCCTTTTTAACAGGATAAATTTTCAAAACTTTTTGAAGAGAAAATCTTACAATAAAAACAAAATAAATAAAAACAAAATTTTAAAAAGGAAAATATTTTTTTTGGTGTTCAAAAGAGAACATTTTATATAAAACAATTTGTTTTAATGTTTTTATTAAAAAAATATTACCAAAAATATTTTTTAAAGGGAAACATTTTTTATATTCAAAAGAGAACATTTTATCTAAAAAAAATATTTTGTTTATGTCTTTTTATTATTATTATTTTTTAACAATTGAAAATGAAAATCCCTTTTTATTGATATTATTAATTTACGACGGCATCTGTAAGTTGTCATTCCCCAGCGCTAAGGCAATTTCCACTTTAGGCAAAATCTTATTCCAAACTGCTGCTTTTAGCCTGAAAACCCCATAGAGAATACCCTCATGTTTAAACAGGCCTAAAAGTGCACAACACACACACACACACAAGATATACAAACGTAAGGAATATTATTGCATGCCTGGCAGCTATCTGCCTGCTAAAGCTAAAAGTCTATGTTAACTTTGATAAATCGTTGCTCTAAAATGCGATAACGTCTGCTAAAAACCAAAATAAAAACCTAAAGAAACAGAATTAAAAGAACAAAAAAATTAAGAATTAAATAATGTAAATCCATACCTTAACACAAATGAACGAACAGAAGAAATATGCATTACTTAAAACGCATCGAAAAGTGATTGCATCGCATCTTAAGAAGGCAACTAACTACTGCTACAAGAACTTGCTTGCACTCCTGCTATTAGTGCTTCAGCACCTAACCAGTCAAGCGTGTGAGTAGTGAGTGTAAGTGTTAAATAACCTAGAAACACCACGCATCTGAACCCCAACCTGGTTGACTGGGCTAAATACTTTAAGCTGACTCGACTCGACTCCACTTTGGGAAACACTTTGCTGGCCGTTGTTCACTGACCGGTGGAGTTTGCGTGAAATAGGTTGCTTAGTTTTGCTGCTGTTGTTTGTGTTAAGTAGATGTTTTCTGCTGATTGTCTAAACTGATATGCAACATTGCAATAACATAACTTTATTGTAACCAGTAGTTGTGTTGCATTGTTGTTTCTGTTATTTGCTAGCCGTTGCAGTGAAATTATGTGAAGTTGTGTAGTTGCACTCGTATGTGGTAGTCAGTTGCTGTTGTTGTAGATGCGATTACATCCCTTAGACAGCCATAATGATATCTGCGTGTCTATCTTTTTAGCGCAAAAGCTCAAAAAAAAACTATTTTTGTTCACTTGTATTACACTCACTTACTCCACTTCGTTCTTTTTTTCCTAAAAAATATTCTTATACCCTACGCCCTTATCGTTTAATTTCAAAAAAATATAGGATATAAATAAATAATTCTATTTAAAACGGAAATTTTAAAATGAATTAACAACAAAATTTTTTTTATTTTGATTTAAAACTCTCTATTAAAAACGAACTAATTGAAATGTCTTTGCTTAAAGAATTCTACTGAAAGTTTTCTGTTAAAAAAGGATTAATGGAAAAATTAGAAAATTGTTAAAAATTTTCCAAAATGCTAGAATAATAAGAAAATCTGTGAAATGTTTTTATCAGAGAGTCAGTTTAGGAGAAAAATAAGACAAATATTTTCTATTAAAATTAAATGAATTAAAAATGTTGTATAATAAAAAAACTTTTTAGAAACTTTTCATATAATTTTGTGTATTTAAACTTTTCTATAAAAAAATAAAATTTTTCTTTACGTTCAGTGTGTCTAAAAGGTGTTTGCGTGTAGTCTTGTATTCATTTGTTGCCTGGTTTAAGGTAGCCAGTTAAGTGCCGACCTGTACTGTCCGTTTTATATTGATGTTGTAGTTTTTAATCGCGCTCTCCCTAGTTTGATGGTGGCGTTGCTAGTGCTAAAGCTAGTGTTGCTGCGGTTGTTCGATTTTTTTTCTGTCGGTGGTGTTGGTGTTGTCTGTTGTGTCTTATCTAGCGCCTTGGCCTTGTAATGTTCTTTATTTTGTGCAAATATTGCGTTAATTAAAATATTTTTTCTTGCGCCTCTTTTTTTATATTTTACACAGTTCTCTCGTTTAGTGATAATATTTTCAACTTTTTTTTTGTTGCTGTTTTGCCTTTCAAGTTTTAATTTTCTTGCATGAAATAATCAAAAACAAGTGGCTTTCAGTGGTGATATCAGGTTGGTGTTATTTTAGCAAAACTAATGGGCCCAATGAAAGTACACAATATAATCATAAACAGCAGGTGAAAGAAGTGTGTGGGCACCCTATAAAACTTTTAATAATTAAGGAAGATCGGCTCTCATTTTTGCTGTAGAAGGGTAAAGTAGGAGTAGTTTTTTATAAATTTGTATTAAAGATATATGAAATCTTTTGAAGATCCAGAATAATATTTTTTAGTTTCTTTAATTTTTTCCTAAAAATCTTTAAAGGATATTATCTTTCACAAAATAATTTTTTGTCACAAATTAAGCATATTTTTATCAGCGAAGTTAAACAAAATTTTCTTTAAAAAAAATTTAATTTAAATATAACAAAAAAATTTATTAAAATTCCTATTTTTAAATTTTTTTTATATATTAACTCTTAAAACACTTCAAAAATATTTTCAAAGTGCTTGATACTAAAAATGTAAAAATTTTTTTGCTAATGTACAACTAAAATATTTTCAAAAATTTTCGCTTAAAAAAATTCTAAGTCTTTTAATAAAATTAACAAACTACACTGCGCGTCATCAGGATAGGGCCTCCCTTTCGGTGACTTTTAATGTTAAATATGGTATATATATGTATATTTCATAAAAAATTTCAATAATTTTATTTAAGCTTTAAGATTCTTCTTAAAATAAAAAAAATAAAAATTTTAAAATATTTATTGAAAAATTTTTCTTTAAGATTAAGAATTTTATTTCTTAGAGAATTTACACAAATTAAATAAATTTTTTTTTTGAAATATTCTGTATCCATAAACAATTGTTAAACTATATATTCCAAAACAGTATTAACCTGTTAGCTTTTGTGTAGGGTATTTTTGAAAAATTTAAATCATCTGATTAGATTTTATGTGTAATTTTATATATTTTTTTTCACCATTAAACTCATGTTAAAGGAATTTCTTAAATATTACCACGCTACATTACTAGACTTGAAAGAATTATGTTTCCCTCTTTCTCTTTGCATGGATTTTTACAAGAAAGAAAAAATGCAATTGTGTTTATAGTAGATGTGTGTTTGTGAATGTTAAGTAAAGAAATAAAAAAATACAATCTTTACGTAAAAGTAATGAATGTTTATGTTCCAAGATAATATTAGAATGTTTGGTCGAGCACAAAACTTGCTAAAAATCCCACAGATAGAAATCTACTCATTTTAATATTGGATAGGACCCAGCAAAAACAAAAACCAAAAATAAATAAAAAATGAAAAAGAATTATGCATCTATAAACAGGATAAGCGAAATTATTGACCAAAATAAACAACAAACAACAAAGTGTAATTAAGAAGATAACAACACCAACAAAAAAACCAAAAAATAAAAACAGAACTTTATTCAAATTAAAAACCACAAGCAAAATGATATTTTACATTAACAGGCGCAAGTAATAAAATAGATTTCAAATAAATCTTGCAAGAAAATGGGCAACGTAAGGAATGCTACACTAAACCGACTGTATTTTATTCAATTGTCGGCCATGTGTCTTTGGAATCCAATAATAAATATTGTTGCATTTGTATACCAACTCCTTCTGTTTTGCTCATGATTCAAAGAATATCAAACCACTTGACTTGAAAGATAAAATAGAAATTATCTTTTCTTTTTTTTTCAGACTAAATAAACTCTAACATGTTTTATTCTCTTGCTCTAATTTGTTTCAAAAGATCAAAAGAATTATGAGATTTTTTCTTTTAAAAATTGTTTTATTATATTTTGCTTTTAATTCAACCATATGCTGGTTTAGGTTTTTATTTTGGTATCACAAAGAAATTGGCATTAATTTTTAGGTGCAGAGAAGTGGAAATGTCAACCCCCAAAATAAAAACATTTTTTTTTTTTTTGTAAATTATTAAAAGCTTATTTGTAAAAAAAAAATATTACCTAATGGCAATAAGATATATTACTTTTTAAACTAAAATAAGTAAGAAAAATTTTTTGTAAACATTTTGACTTAAAGAAAACTGGAGAAATAATGGAAATATCTTGAAATAAATAGACTTTTTATCCTATGAAAAACAAATGTTAAAAATGATTTATAAAAAAAATTTAATTACAAAAAGTCTTAGAAAATCTCTTTTAAAAAGTTAAAAAACATTTTCTCTTACTAGAAAATTTTTTAAAAATGTTGGCCCTAAGATTCGCTTAACAATTATTTTCAAATATGTTAAGCAAAACTAGTTATCGAATAATTTTCTTCAAGTACAGATTTTCGTTTTATTAATTAATTAATTTACCCTTTATAATGAAAAAAAAAATCTTTCTTACTGTGACAGAGCAGAATTTCTGACAGGAATCGAATCCGCAACTTTCAACCATTTTCTATTCCCCCAGGTCACTGTTACATAAAAGAAAGTTGCTACGACTCTGTTTTTGTTCATAAAATTTAAATCTTATCTTATTTTTGCCAAACAAATTAAAAAAATATATTTTTGTTAATATATTCTTTTTCGTCTTTCGCTTAGAAGTCAACAATTGTTTTTGATATAGAAAACAAAATAACTAAATGAATTCATTAACAGTCAAATACTCATGTTACACAATTTGTTGGCTCTACAAAGCTGACTGGCTGTGGGACTGTCAGACTGACTCTCTGCTAAAAAGTCTAATGAATATTTTTGGCTTTTTAAACAAATCTTGAGGTTGGTTAAATTTTCTTCGAAGATATGTATGTATGTAGTGGTGTGTATTAGTTTGTGTCTGTTTGTGGAAGGAGTGTATCAAGTGCGTCTGCTGCTACTGACAATTATGATGATTATGATTTATACGTTATAGGGTCAATTAAGATTTATGTGTGATGAGTAAGATTCTTTTTGCTTGGATTTCTTATACATGTACTTATGTTTGTAAGTGTGTGTGTGTGTCTGTGTTGCTTTTATTATTCTACTTAAAATAACACAAGTTGCACTAAATGAAGTCAATTTCCATTATTATTTTTTCGGTTTTTTTTTTATTATTTTTTTATTATTATACTAAATGTAAAAGTTTTAAGATTCATCTTGAAATTATTTATTTCTGCTTTTGTTTATTTCGTTTTTTTTCATATGAAAAGTATTTTCTGTAACAAACTTATTGTAAACATAGTCTTTCTTCCCTTCTTAAATTATTTTTGTAACCAGCCATTTGTAGTTTTTTAGTTTCTGTTTTTCGCTCTTACTTTAGGTGAAGACCTGATAAGACTTAAGGCTTTTAAAGGAATTTAAGAAAAAATCTTCTCCATCGCTTGGTATCATATTTTCAAATTGCTCCTGAGGAGAAAAAAATTAAGTTAATGTTCATCACTGATTGAAGATGGTACATGCCCATCTCGCATTAAGGTTTTAAGTACCAAAACGAATTGTTAAAATATCAGTTAAACAAAAAATGAAAATAAGAAAGGAGAACAGAAAAAAATCTTATCTAGAATTCCTTAAACTTTAAGATGAAAAATGCAAGAAAATGTGAGTATTTCTTAGATAAGTTTTAAAATGCAAGTGTTTTTAAGTTCAGGTTAACAAGATCACATAGTTATTGGAATTCTATGGAAAGTTAAGGCTTCTCTGCTCCCATTTTACACTTCTAATATAATATGTGAGAAGAACAATAGCCTTTAAACTTGCAAACTGGCATTCGCAGGAAGACTTTTTTTTGTTTTCATTAACATTTTTTTTTAAATTGTCCTAAACAAGCAATATTATAAATAAACATATTTTTTATATGAAAAATTAAAATAAAGGGGAAAGTTTTCTTAATACATATATTCAATATTAAACTAATTAAAAAATTAAATTTAAAAGTTTTTTAAAAGAAAATTTCTTAATGGTTTGTGAAATAATATCAAAAAAAAACATATATCAAACATTTTATTTTCATTCAATTTTTTTTTCAAAAATATACAAATATATTTGAAGGCTTCACAAGCAACTCATATGTCATATGTCCTAAACGTTTAAAATGGTTTAAGTTACTTTTCATACTAAAAGTGTCCTAAAATAAAATGATTTTGACTGCTATGTTTATTGTGCTGTCGTAAACTATCCTTAGCCAAACAGAAAAAGCAATAACAAAGAACTCAAACCATTTTAAACTTTTAGGACATAAGACAATATGATATCATAATTTGCTTGTGAATCCCTCAAATTGATATTTTAACAAAATGTTGTAATAAAATTTTTCTAAACTTTTTTTATATAAGCTTTGTTAAAATAATGCGATTGTTTTCTAACTCTCTACGACATTTTTGCATTTTTTTATTTAATATTTAACATTAACGAAAAGAAATTCTCAAGTCCTTAAAATATTGCAACATTCAACCGGCTTAACAAAAAATTCAAAACACTAAATAATTTTGCACCATTTAAATATGGCCAAGAACAAGAAAACAATAAAAAAATACGCACAAATTACCTGCGATGTAGACAGACAACCTACAAATGAATGACCATTAAAATCTGTTTCAATTTTGAGAACATGTTATAATTTGTAGGAAGCTCTTGTACAGTTGTTTAAAGTAATATTAAATATATAATTCTTTTACCCTGCCTTTTAAGACACATAAAGAGGCGTCATTTGTACTCAGGCTCATTATGACATACACCTTGTTGTCCCTTTGTAACCACAATCATTTAGGCTACAATAAGACTTTAAAGAGCCAATAGTGTAAGGCAGCCATCTGATCATTTGTTTTTAATGGCAAAAGTGGAGGTTGGTAGGAAATGGTCTTAATAACTATGTATTACCCCTCCAAAAAAAAAAGGAAAGAAAAAAAACAGCACAAAAAACACTGCCTTAAGTACTTGTTAACAAGTCTGATATCTAGACGATTTACATGTTGTTTTACTTATATTTTGCCCAAATGTACAAACATTTTTTTTCGTACAGAAACAACAACGAAAAAGAACATCAAATTTCTCTTAATAGTGCGCTTGATATAAAGTCATATACATACATTTATTCAGATATTTGTGTTTATTGGTTAAATCATTTAAAAAAAGGGGGGAAAAAACTGATGAAAAATCTTTGCCACAAAAAAAGAGCAAAACTAACTGTTTTATGTTGTGCCGCAATGTATATGCAACTTTGACTCGTTTTGGGCTTAAAGATCTCTAAAATTCGCGTTTTATTTTTATCAGCAACTTTATGGAAAATTATATGTCCAAAGTAGTGCTTCAAAACATTGTTTAAAGTAGTAGCATTAAATCGTATTTTTCTTTTACAAGGAACTTAAAAAAACATTGTTTAAAACATAATAGAAGGATACATTGATCATGCCAAAACTTAAGCTTTACTTAACGCATTTGTTTCAATGAAATCTGATAAGCAGTGAAGAAATTAAAGATATTCATATTTATTAAAAGTTTTCAAGAAAATAAAACATTTAATAAAAAATTCAATTTAGTAAAAACTTTCGGAATCCCTGCTTAAACACTACTTAACACAGAGTTTTACTTATATTATGTGTGTTACCAATTTCATTTTGCATTTTTTTTTTGCTTTCTGGAGGTCTTTTAATTTGCCTGTTATTGCCACATTCTTGCAAATGTTCATACACATACATATGTATGAATGTGGGTTTCCATTTTGTGCCCTTTAAGGTGCTTATGATAGGCGGCCTAAATATAGTCAAGAAGTTTGCCTAAAATCAGCAACACAAAAAAAAACCTGAAGCTTAAAAGCCTGAGTTAGTATATGATTTTGAGGTGCTGATATTAAAGTTTAAATGTATTAAATTTAATGAGCTTTTAACTTACAGCTGCTTCATATTTTTTGTTTTAATAATCTTAGCTTTTACAGTTTTGTTTGCGTGTGTTTTTTATTTTTTATAAATTGTAATTTAAATACTGGACTTGACTTGTGTTGCAAATCAAGATAAATATTATGGTTTTTGTAAGTAGAAACATAAGTGTTATTTTAGTTTTGTTGTTTTTAGAAATTAGCATAATTTTTTTTATAAACAAAATATTTATCTTAAAATTTCTATCTGTTTATTACGGCAAATATAATAAGAATGTGTTAAATGAAATTGAAAATACACTAAGTCCGAAACTCTTAGTCATTAGTCAACTTATTGTATTAAATTGGTTACTGTTGTTTAACTAATACGGGGTTTTGGTTCCTTAACTAATGGCAAATTAAGTGCTGTGAATAAAATATCATTAGCTAAGCCATTACACTTAGTTAACTAATAATAGTGAATTTGTTCACAAGGGAAATATATATAGTAGTAGTATGAATGTTAATACAGTACTGTTTTCTAAATAGCATCTCGTACAGACCAACGATCGAATGAACTAATTTAAGCTGCACACAAATCTGCAATTGCAGTATTAAAATAATTAATTGTTAATATATTTTGTTTTAATACGACATAGATTTTTAAAATCTTCACCACATCCCCGCGTTTATAAATATTAAAATCCATTAAGAAAAAATGTATCTTTTAATTCTAAGAAGTTTTATATCTAAACTTTTTTATGATAATAGGGCAGTTTTGTTTAATGTCTTATTTAATATTTTATTTGAAAGAAATGTTTGACAAATTATTTTGCACCAAACATATATGACATTTTTTTATTTGTTGGAAAGTTTTTAAAATTTTTGTTTATACAATTTTTTTTGATAAATTTTCTTTAAAAAAAACAACTTTTTTATAAATTCCTAGTTCTTTTTTAATTTTTAAGAAATCTTTATTCAGATTTTATTTTCATAGAAATATGTATTTGTAAAAAACTTTTTAGAAATATATTAAAAATAACATTTTTTTTAGAAAATTGTGAAAAAAAAATTTAGAAAATATATGTACTTTTTTTTTAGAAAAATATTTAAAAAAAATTCTTTAGAAAAATATTTGTAAATTTTTTAGAAAAATATATATGTAAAATTATTTTTAGAAAACTACATATTTGTAAAATTCTTTTAAGGAAAATATTTCTAAAATTTTTTTAAGAAAAATATTAAAAAAAATTTTTTTGGAAATTTTTAGAAAAATTAAAAAAAAAATTTTTTAGAAAAATATTTGTAAAATTTTTTCCATATCGCTTCATTTTAAGAAATTTCTAAACACTTTTACTTTAATAACAAGTAAAAGCTCTATATTCGGCTGTGCCAAATATTATATACCCTTCACTACGTGAGTTCATGTATTTAAAGTCTTAGAAAACTTGATTTTTTATGTTATTAACTTTAGTCCTTAGGGGCTAAAAAAGTTAATTTCAACAGATGGACAGACGGACATGGCGAAAAAGACTTCCCTATCTACAAGGATTCAGAATATATATACTTTATGGGGTCGCAAATGAATATTGTAGAAATTACAAACGGAATGACAATCTTATATATACCCTTGTCACCTCTGGTAAAGGGTATACAAATATATAATTCAGTATTCATAAATCGGACTTTATTTTGTTTAAAAAATGTTTCAATTGTTTTTTCATTTTAAAAAAATTTTCTTAAGTTATTCTTTTTGATATTCTTAGTTTTATTTGAAAAAATGCTTGTTCAGTTTTTAATTTTTAATTAATTTTTTCTTTCCGTTTACATTCTATTTCTGGAGGTTTTTGGCTTCATTTTTTTTATGGAATATTTTTTTCTTTGTTAATTTTTTTTTTTTATACAAATTTTATAAATTTTAAAAAAATATTTTTGTTTATTAACTTTTATTAAAAAAAAATATTTCTCTACTTTTAATTAAGCAAAATACTTAAAACATTGAAATTATATAAAAAACCCCCTTAAGATATTTAGTTTATTGCGTGAGTGTACCGCTTAGTAATTAATTAATTATTTAAATTTCTTATTATTCAATAATATTTATGAAATCTGATAAAAATCAACAAAACATACAAAAACTTTATATCCAAGCATTATTACTATCACTTGTTAAATTATTTATTAAATAACTGTAGAAAAACATAAATACATGCACTCACATACATACGTTCTATTCTTATCAGTAAAACAAAACTACACATATATATAATTCAAAAGGTAGAATTTTATCAGGAGTTGAGAGAAAAAAAACAAAATAAAACCAAATCAAAGAAGAAAGAGTTTCTTGTTTAGTTTTTTTATTTATTTTTTATTTAATATATTTTAAAGATAAATAAGTAGAAAAGCCGCATTAATGTATTTAAAAGGCAACTCTTCTCATTCATAACCAACATAAGGAATTTCCAATGGTTAAGCCTGAGGCCCTTTATAGCGTAAACACGGTGAATAAATCGCGTTGAAATGCTTATAAAGTTTATTATGGTATTCTTGTGTTGTGTGTTTATGCGTTTTTATGCATATTAAAATAAAAATAAAAAATAACAATAAATATGCTTCTCTTGATACAAACATATTATCTTAAACAAGAATATAAAATTAAATATATAAAAAAGTAATAATTTTAATTTACTATACAAACTGTTGAATGTTTATAAAGCTACTTGTTCTTTTTCATTTTCGGTAGAATTCTTTTTTTTTTTGTTTTTTTCCAGCAGTGTGTTGCTTTAGCTACTTTTTAAAATTAAAAACGTTTTTTTTTGTTAATATTCAAGCCAAAAGAAAAATAAAGGACAGAGTTTCTAAGTTTATTTATCAAATTTTTCAATAAATCAAAAGTTTATGGAAAATTATTTATGAAATGAAAATTAAAAAAAAAAAACTTATATCTGAATTTCTTCTAAAGAAAAGAAAGATTAAAAAAAAAATTTTTATAGAAAAATAATTTTTAAAATATTTTTTAAGAGCAAACTATTTATATAAAATGTCTATAGCAAGATAATTTATGTACAATTTTTTATAAGGAAAAAATTTATTAAACATTTTTAACTAAGATAGAATTTATAGAAAAATTTCTACAAAAAATAATATAACAAAAATTAGATTTAAAAAAATCTGTAAAAGAAATCTTTATTTAAAATTTTCCACCGCAAAAAGAAATCATTAATAAAAGAAAATTATTACAAATATTTTGTACAACAACTTATATAATCGAGTTTTTTAAAAGAAATTTTAGCAAATTAATAAAGTATGTTTTTTTAATATATTTTATTTGAATTTTTTATTTTATCAGTATTTGAGGACACAAGAAAAATTTCTATAGAAGAAGTTTCTATAGAAGAAACATTTCTAATTTTAAGATTTTCTTTAAATTTAAAACTCATTCAAGCCTGTTCTGTGGGAACCTCTGCTTAACTCATCTGCTTTATTTGTCTTCTTGTATCAAAGTTTGCATTTAGTTCTTGTTTATGAGATTAACAGTTTTCATGCATATATTTCAGTTTGTGTGGTTTTGTGTGTGTGTGTGTGTGTGTATAGGTGCATTTAAATGTTTAAAGCAAATACTATCAAAAATCTTTTTATGGTTAACAGCTTTGAGTAAGTTTTTTTTTTTGGTGATTTTTTGTTAATTTTATATTTTTTGGTGATTACAAACTTAGTGATAACAAAATTTCAAACTTAAAAAATTTAGGTCATTGGTTAAAACTAAAAAAAACAAAAAAAAAAACAATTTAAATAAAATCTTATTCTTTGATACTAAAGAATATAAAATCACAAAAATTCATTAAAGAAATTAAGATAAAACCAAAGGTATGTACGTTATACTGCAATCTAAGATCAAGTTCTTATATGATATGCGAATAATTGTTAAGGAAGCAACAGAAATATATAATAAAAAGACTGAACTCGTTATAAAGTCTCAAGATATGGGTTTTGATTCTAGAAAACATGATGAGACTTTGCCAAGCCTACTTTTCCCTAAAAACATACCATCTGAATTTCTTCTTGCATTATTAAATACTCAATTATTTTTATTTATTTATTTATTATTATTTTTTTGTTCTCGCAACTAAACACCTACAAAAATTTTGTTTTTCTTTCTAAAGGAGAACAAGAAAATCAATTAAATTAATATTTATTTTAACAAAGAGGACCTTTAAGCCCTCATTTTCTTGGCATATACACCTTTAAAATATTAATTTTTTTATCGTTTTTATCTCATATTTTCTTTAGAAATATTTTGCCAACATTATAATGGTCTGTCGTTACAAAACATTTATATAAGCGGCAAGTCAAGGCAAAACAACAGCCACAAACACACTTAGAAATTTATAAGAAATGAATTACTTACTTATATGCCGGTATTATTTTTGGTAAGTTGCGTGTTTACTTCGTGTTATTATTGCACACCCTAAAAGAAGCAATAAAGGAACGAATTCATGATTTGAAAAGAAAAATATTTTTTTAGTTTCGGCTTAAAAGAATATTTTTAACAAATTCTTATTTAAAACTTATTTTTTAATTAATTTTCTTTTTCGGAAATTTTTTTTTGGGGAAATTTTTATTGGGAAAATTTTGTTTTTAATTTTGCAAAAACTTTTTTTCTGGAACTATTTTTATATAGAAATTTTTTTTGTTTAGAAAATTCCTTTGTTATTTTTAATAACAACAAATTTGGCTTTATTTCGATTGATTTTTCTCCTTTAGCTGACTGTTCCCACAGGTAACACCCAATCCTGCTTATAATTTCCTACACACATGCATGCATTCATGCACATCGAACAATCATTACTAACATTTATGGTATAATTTGTTAAGTGTCATCTTCTTTATGCAGCACGTACTCAAGCAATCATTTGAAACAGCCAATGTAATAGTAGAGTAGTGGGTATATATCGACGACGAAAGTCCAGGTTCATGTGTGTTTGTTTGAAACAAATATAAACATGTTTGTTAAGACCTCTTTTGTTCAATATTTCTTTTAGAAGGCTCTCATCTTGGTCATATAAACATTTAACTAAAATTCATACATCCTTTAGTTTGGCCGCTTGTTTGTTTAAAAAAAGAGAGAACGATATAAAGAATAAAACGATATAGATAGATTTGTTAGAAATAATTTTCGCGCTTTTTACAAATATTTCCTGCAACATTAATCTCGTGGGTTGGTGTTTAGGAAAAAGCCAAACCACAATGCGGGTAAGTATAGTAAATATTTGCAATATTTAAAGATGCAACAAATTTACATGACAAAATAAAAAAGTATACAATGGACAGACGGGCGGTCTGACTGCTACAAGAATAGAAGAACAGAACGCACAATAAATGAATAAAATGATAAAACGTTTTAGAATTATTGAAAGGTGTATAATGATGAAAAATTAATGTTTAATGCAAAAATATAAATACAAATGGCAAGCGGCAAATATACAAATATTTAAATAATACTATTGTGGTCTTATGAAAAATTAGCTTCAGATAATGCAGTGTAAGCGAGTGAAAATTAGGGGTTTGCAGATAAAATTAATATTCTTAAGGTTATTTGCAATTAATAAGCTGTTATGTTTAATGTTTTATTTAAGATTATAGAAATTGTAAATAGATTTACAACTAAAGTAGGTATTTATAATACAAAATAAACAATTAAGAGCGATATATTCGGCAGTGCTAAATGTTATATACCCTTTACCACGTATTGGTTTGTAATAAGAAGTGTATGTATGTATGTATGTTTTTACATGTCCAAAGGGTAACTAAAGTCTTTGAAAACGTAATTTTTTTATTATAAAATTTTTTGTCCATATAGGTCTTTCGCGTAAATCTCTGTGGATTCTGGGCCAATTAGTCCAAATTTTTCAAACATGTCTGTGGTTTATCCCATGTCGTCTTCTTTTGCTTATATCTCAGCTGGTTATTAATGAATATTGCCAGTTTTTAATATCGATTTTATGGGGAATATTTTCAAAAGTTTGATACCACAAACAATTCTATGTAACCTGTGAGAGCTACAAAATATTGATTTCAACCAATACACGGACAGATGGGCAGATGGGCTTGGCTAAATCGTTTTCCCTATATATAAGGATTCAGAAAATATAAACTTTATGGGGTCGCAAGTGAAATTACAAACGAAATAACAAACCTATATACATACCATTGCCACTTGCGTAAAGGGTATAAAAATTAACGGCCGTATGTAAAAACGAAAAAGTCCTAAATTTGCCAGACACTTTAAGGCTTACAAACGTTTAATAAAACAAGAAATTTAATAATTTATAGCTTTAAGGAGTTTTAGAAATTTTATCCTGTATACAAACCATTATTTGGCAACACTTTTATGTCTACAACCAACAGGAATGTATATATTTTTTTCATTCTTGTATTCTGAGAATATGTGTAGGTGCCTGTGGTAAACTTTGTCATGATTAGTTTACTAAGTTGATTATATGATATTTACTCCCAATATTTTAAATTTGCAGAGCTGTTAATTTGAAGGATCTATAATTTGAAAGATCTGTAAAACTCTTTAAATTGTTTTGGAACTTTTTGAAAAAATGTTTATGAACAATGTTTATATTATGAAAATTAATTTAAGCCAACTGTGTAGCCGATAGGCGCAATTTCATCCTTAAAATTTGTTTTATAAATTAATTGGAAAAGGGGTCAAGTTTTAAATATATTTTTTTTTGAAATCCTTAAAGCAATTAAAAAATAAACAACAATAGTAATTAGTGAATTGCACATACATATTACAAACAGAAAGTAAACGCTTGTTGTTATGTGTATACCGTCATGTGTGTGATTTGGCATACATTTTGCAATAAGTATTTAGTGCTTCAAAACTATTAATTGTAGCATTATAGGAGAAGGAAGAATAAAAATTTAAAATTTGGCCCAGCTAAATACATATTTATAAATAAAAGGGTGTAATTATGTAATTTTTCAAAACAGTAAAAAAAAAATAATCTAAAGCAAATTTAACTGTTTTTGGATTTGGTCCAAAGTGGCACCCACATAATTTCTGTCGTCGTGGCATATAAATGTACTTGCATATGCTGTATGAATGTGAATATTTTTACCACACTCTCACACACACACACACATACTTACATTAATTCATTTGTTTCTTTTAGTATGGTTGGTTGTACATATGTTTATATGTGGCGTCAAATGCCACATTTGCCTTGTGGCAATTTCTGTAATAATTGTTGCGCTTTGTTGTCGTGTGTAAAAAAGAAACAGTTTTCTTGAGTGTAGGAAATCATAACTAAAGACTTTAAGAATATTATGTGTTTTTTTTTATATTTTTTTTAACTTTTGCTTCATTTATGAAAAATGAACTAAAATTGTAAATTGTTGCACTTGAAGGCATGCGAAGATTTTTTTGTTTGACTCTTTTTTTTTTGTTTCAAAATGAATGAACAACGAATGTCTGTCTGTAATTCTTGAGGGTTTTCTTAAGTAAGTGTAACTTAGTGTGTATGTGTGTGTATGTGTTAAGCAGTTATAATTTGCTTGTTTTTAAATCTTTGGCATGATTTTACTAATTAAAACATAAACATGTTGCAACAACCAACAACAGCAACAGTAACATTAAAAAGCATTGGCCTCTAGTAATGTTTAATGTTCAAATGTAAATTATTACTTTTGTTATTAAGTGTTACACATAAGACAACAACAACGACGATTTATAAAATACCACAGACAAAACATGAACAACAATTAGTATTTGCTTAGAATGTAATTAACAGTCAAGTGGTAAAAATCAATGTATGTTAAAATGTAGCAAAGTTTTGCTCTTAGTGTCATATGAAAAAGAGTTCAGAACTAAATTGACCTTTCAAATAACTGTGAAGTAAATGTTTTTATTTGAATATTTTCTGTACGTTAAAAAAATTATTAATAATTTTAAGGCAATTGAGGTTAATGTGCAGTGATAAGTTACAAAAAAAATTTCTAAAATGCGCCTTCCAAATAACAAAATTTATCAAACATTTTTTGTGCAAAAGTAATTTAAGAAAAATGTATAAATAGAAAATTATTAAAAGTTTTTACTAAAGTCGAATTCAGAAGCAAATATTTATAAAAAAATTTTCAAAACTTTCTAATCCCAAAAAGATTTTTAAAACCGGTATCTAAAAGTTATGTGATCTATTATATTATAACCCAAGTCTTGTTAAAACTTGTGGCCACAATTTAACCTTAATCACAGGGCTAAAATAAAATCAACAGCCATGGTTTGACATTCAACACTTTTACGAGAGTATATTTACTGCACATATGCACACACACACACACATATTTATACACCTAAAAAATGATAATAATAATGATGGTACTGCCTGCCTGCCAGCCAGATGCTTGGATGTTGATGATAATAATAAACCCCAGAATAAGTGACATTCTCTTTAAACACGGCGAGTAAAGCTGTTGATGATTGCTGTCGTTGTTGCTTGTTTCGTGGCGTCAAACATCTCCAGTTGCTCGTAATCACCGAAGCAGTTAAATGTTTGAGCCCAACGTAGTTGTCATATCAAGGCTGTATAATGAGACAAGTTCTTTTTATCGTTTACATGACTGTTTTTGTTTTTCTTTCTTTCTATTTATTTGGTAATTTTAAGGCCTTTTTTTATATATATAAAAACAAATTTTATTCTTCTTTTGAAATAACAATCAGTATCCAGTTGCGATTTCAGTGAAATTTTGTATATACCTGTGTAGTTTTCTGTAATTACATTTACATACATACGTGTTTTATTTTGCAATAACGTTTAAAAGATATGAAAAAAAACTATTGATTTTAATAAGAAACTTTTGTTAAAATGGAGATAAAGTTACACAGAAAGCAATTTCTTGCGATAAAGAAAAATCAATTTCATAGAATTCAGCTAATTTGTGAAAGTAATTAAATAAAAATTTATATTTTTAAAAGGATATATTACAATTCAATAAAACCGAGTAGCCATAGCGCGAGCGCAATAGCGCGTAAAAGAATTTTTTTACTTAAGGAAACATTCTACGCCTATAAAGCATAAAAACATATGAGGTTTGGAAGTCAAAATTCTAACCGATATTAATGAAATACAGTCTAATTAACTGCGAAAGCGTTTGACCTTCAGATTACCCACATGCCCTTAAGGATCTTCAAGCATTATTGCCATAAAATTGTTTGTCAAACTTCTTGGATACTAAAAAATTGTACTGCTTTTTTTTTCAATATTAAAGTTTCCCTTTACTATACATATTATGTCTTTTATGACACATTCTCTTCTGAAAAAAATGTTGCTCTTTTGTCAAGTGATGAGCATTTAAATCAATATCATTGTATTTAATTAACCATTAAAATGACGAAGAGAGTGTTTTTCTAAGCAGAAATAAAAAATTAATAATAAAGGTATAAAACAATTGTAAATTCTCTAAGCACCTGAAGTACGTATAAGCAAAATCAATTAAGCAAACAGAAAAAGCTTCTAACAACAGGAGCCAGGTCTAGTAGTTTAATCTTCTTCAAGCTGCGCTACTAAATGAAATTACATATTTTTTTTATGCGAACAATTTTGTTTTCAACATGATTTTCTGTGTAGATTTTTTGCTGCTGTTGCAAGTTTAATGTATAAATACTAAGTTATAGTGTTGCTGCTTTGCTACTCAACACCCAAAGGTATCAAAAGACAAAACATTGCTAATACCAGGGCTTTACATTGTTGGCTTTCTTTAATGTTGTACGATGTTAGCTGCTGTTTTATGTGAATGTTGTTGCTACTGCTCAAGTACAATGTTGTAGACATGAATACAAGTTGCTGGCTTTAATTCGTTTGTTGGTTGCTTGATGTGTTTTTTTTTTTCTCTTTTGCTTATAAGGAAGTTTAGGTTGCATTTGGCTGTTATAAATGTTTTAACAAAAACAAAAGCAGCAACAACATAAGCTGGTTTCTTAAACTCACTGAAATGTTGTGTTTAATATTGTAGTCGTTGTTGTTCTTGTTGCTTGTGTTATTTAATGGATCTTCAGCACTTTGAGTGATTTATTTCACACGTTGTTGAAATGGACAGCAATGGGCTAAATTTTGACGTTTATTGCTCCAGCATAAACTGAAGCAAAACGGAAAGAGTTACCAAGTTGATAAAGACAATGGCCATGGTGTTGTTGCAGTTGTTGATGTTGTAATGTAGCATCAACTGGAAGAATGTCATCCGTAAGTTGATTGGCTGCAAAGTCAAGTACTTAAATCTTTTACATGACCACATTACATCTGAAATTGAGTTTCTATTTCATTTTGGTCTAAGGGAGTGAATTAGAAAACATGATGGTGTTTTGAAAGAGAGCAAAATTTGAAACTGATAAAAGTAATTTAAGGCGACATTTGAGATTGTATGTAATTGGTGTGAATTTTTTAAAAACAATATTCATTTAATTTTTTTATAACTTTAAACAAATCTTCTCTGTCAAAAAATGCGATCAAACCTTTTTTATACATTTTTATTTAGAAAAATTATAGGGACATTTAGAATAGAATTCTTTTATAGTCCATGATTTAATATATTTTATTAAACATGAATATTAATAATTCTCTTACAAAAGGTTTCTACGAAAAGTTTTTATTTTTTTTGGAAAAAATTTGTAAAATATTTTTTTATTTTTAGTTTTTGATAAATTATTTTTATAAAAAAAATTTTTTTTTTAAATTTTTATATAGATAGTTTCTTATAGATATTTTAATATTATTTACTTTTATAAAAAATTTGTGGACAATTTTACTTTTTAAAATACTTTCAAATTTCCAAACAAATTTTTACATATTTCTCTCAAATTCTGTGTAAATACGTCTTTAATCTATCATATTCATCAATTAAATCTCTAAATAATATCTAAAACACACTTTTAAATATTTTCTTATGTATCTTTAAAATCTATGAAACAGCTTAAAGAACTATTTTAATAAAAAAACACTTAACAACTTCCTTATTAAATTAAAAAAAAAAAACTTAAACAAATACTTTTGCAAAAAAAATTATAAAGAATTTCTTTCTTCACATTTCCCCCTCCTAAATCTGAATAGTCTTTACAATATTTTCCATGAACTTATAAATTGACGCACCCCAAATCTACAACATAATTCGTTGTGTATTATTAAAAAAAAATCCAAAACATATAAACACACATCCATACATATGTTGTTTATGTACGCAAACAACACAATCAGCAATAGTCAGACAACAAGCCAGCCAGCAACATTATGTTGCAAGATATTAAACGATAAAGTATTACACGTTTATTACTATTAATTTAGGTAGGGGTTTTTCATTTTGCGGGAAGCTTTTGAATTAATTTTGCGCTATTTTTTTGTAAAAAAAATTTAATGAATTCTCTTGTTCTAAAAAATTTAATTACAATAATGTATGTACAATAGAAAATTTTAAAGTTTAAGGAGACCCTATTTAATTGTATATTTCCACAATATCTGTAATATTGGTAGGCGCATCAGCTTCAGATTTGCAAAAAATTCATTAAAAAATATAAAGAGCTCCTATTAATATAAGGTTTAATCTCCAAAACGACCGTCTATTTGTCATGCAATCCAATGGAATTCAAAACTCTTTGCACTTTTCAAAAATGTTTGGAAATTTCTCTTTTCCTCGAAAAGTTTTTGAAATAAGAAACCCTACAATCACATGAATTTGACTACAACTTGTATGACTATGAAAATGAAATGATACTGATATTGTTAAACAACAACTAAAACAGCAATACTCTCATCTCATATGCCATCAACATCATCATGATTGTGACTGTAATATTATTAGTTAGTAGAAGTGCTGCTAGACTTTGTGATAATGGTCGCCAATATTCTTATGTTGTACAAAAGCAACAGCAACAACAAACACAACAACTTCTTTGCATAGTTATTACAAACATTAATGTTGCTACAAATAACAAATGCAAGCCGCTTAAAAACATAAACAACCATGTCTGTACATGCAAAACCAAAAA
>NDXZ01022054.1:0-17865 GCA_003055125.1 Paykullia maculata
TATACCCGTATCACCTTAGGTGAAGGGTATAAAAATTATATAAAAAAGTTTATTTAAAATTTTACTAAAATGCAATCAAAATATCAATGATTTTTTCAAGAATTTCTGAGATATAACACCAAAGTGCATTGCTGTTCCTGTTTTTTACTTAAAATTTTACACAAAAATTCTTTATTTATTTAACCGAAGACGCACCTTTCTTTATCGAAACGGGTTGAAACGGTTAACCTAACTACGTCGGCCATTTCTTTGGGGGTGTGTTGTGTTTTATAGCCATTAAAAATATTTTTGGTTTTTTTGTTATATAAGTAAGTGCTTAGATTAAAATTTTTTGGAGGGGTTAAAATGGCCGAGGTATCTAAGCCAGTGTCGGGGAGTCTGAATGTTACAAACACTTTTTCTTAAAGGTAAAACATGTTTCACAAACATTATATACAACTTTCTTTTAGTAGTTCAGTTTAGTACTAGAAAGACAAAAAGCCAGATTATTATGATTAAAATTTTACTACTTGCAAGTAAGATGTTAAAAAATCCGCAGGAAATTAGTTTGCTTTGATTGTGATAAACTTTTTGAAGAAATAAAGACGGTCGACTGAAAACCATTAACACGTTGCGCAGCTAAAAGCTACATTTCCAGCAACAGTTTCTTTTTAGCCATTTTATTTTATGTAAAACAATTTGGAGTAGTGCTTTTGAGAACAGTTAATTTGGATCCAAGGGTTACAACTTTGATTTTAAATTTAAATACACAATGTAAAATCAAGTATTAAACTTCATACACCACCAAGACCATCCGTGTGATTTATAAAAATTAAATAAAGATATTGGTTTAAACAAACATACATACATATAAAAATATGATTAAAATATTCTTTAATTAGAGCCAACAAAATTGAAGAGATTTTAACGTTTTTTTTTTTACTTTGAGTGCTGCCATTTGGCAGCATGATACCCGGTGTCAACGAATATAAGTCACCATTTTACGAGATCTGGTACGCTTATGAAATGATTATAACACCGATGGGTTGTTGCATGTACATTCCCTATACGACATTGATTGTATCCTTTATAATGTTTGGCATTGTTATGTGTAAAGCCCTGCAACATCGTTTAAGAACTCTAAGACGTGACAACGATAATCCAACGTTAATTTATCAGCAGGTTATAAGTTGCATTAAATTCCAAAAGGAAATTATCAAGTAAATATACATAATTAAACATTTCAAATATCAATTATAATAATTATATACATACATACATATGCGTACAAATAAATGTATTTAAAATGTTATTTTATGTTGCAGTTATATTGAGACTGTTAATAATTTGACAAGTTATATATTTCTATTGGAATTTATTGCCTTTGGCGCTTTATTATGTGCGTTGTTGTTTCTCTTAATAATCGTAAGTGATTTTAAAAAATTTTTGAAAAAAAATGTGTTGCTTTAAATTTTGTGTTCTTTTTCTTTTTGTACAATGTTTCAATATATGTATGTAGGAGTCCTCTACTGCTCAGGCTGTAATTGTATGCGCTTATATAACCATGATATTTGCTCAAGTCTTGGCCTTGTATTGGTATGCCAATGAGCTAATGGAACAGGTAAGATAGCGGTTTTTAGAAAAAATTCATAAAATATCTGTATATTTGTTAGAAGTGGGCAACTTCTAATCGCTCTGATGATCGGTTATAAAATAATCATTAATTGTTGCCAACTTAAAGTTGTATACCTTAAAAAAAAACACCCATTACTTTTGTTTATAGTAGAACTATGAACAAACAAACCTACAGTACGGTACAAATATGTTTTAAAGTCATAACAAAACAATATTTTATAGAAAACGTCTTGAATAATAAATATTAGGGAATTCGTTTAATCGCTTAACTGCCTCATACCTCTTACATTTTAAATTTTATATGAAAGTTTAGGAGGTATAAGTGGCATTTAAGCGATTAAGCGAATACCCCGATTATAAAACTTTTTTTAAAACGAAAACTTATAAAAATTAAAAAAAAAATGATTTAAATAATTTTAAATCAAAACAAGTAAGAGCGCTATATTCGGCTGTGCCATATCTTATATACACTTACATACATACATAAATACACGTAGTGAAGGGTATATAAGATTTGTCACAGCCGAATATAGCGCTCTTGTTTTATTTATTTATTTTTTTTTTTTTGTAAAATGCATTCAACCTTTTTTTACTTTTTATTTATGTATGTATCTCTTAGAATTTACAAATTGCTGAAGCAGCCTACGATACTGAATGGTTTGTCTTTGACATACCGGTTCAAAAATATATTCTATTGCTGATACTTCGATCGCAAAAACCATGTTCGGTAAGAAAGTGCTTATAAATAGATACATGCAAAGATGAATATCTTGTTTGGTTTAAATAATTAAACTATTTCTTTCTTTAGATTAAGCTGGGTAATATGTATTTAATGACGTTGGAATTATTTCAGACCTTATTAAATGCATCATATTCTTATTTTACACTCTTGAAACGGGTCTATGCCTAAAACAAGAAATACATACAGCTGCACATGCCCAGATTTATACATAGATCTGTATGTATGTAAATATGTATGCATTGCTGAAAGGAATACAAAATTACATACAAAGGCATACAGCCAATTTAAGTTTTTTTATTATTTTTTTTTTTTATTACAAAGCCCATCTTTTTTAAAATAGATTATCATCATTAAACGAATATTTCTGATGTAACAAAATAGTTTAATAATGTTTTAAAAAAAATTGTTACCTAAATCGCCATCTACTTAATAAGTTGTCAGAAAAGTGTCACGGTGCCAAATAACACATCAGGAACCCAAAAAGCGCCTTAAAAATATCCATCTACTAATGATATACTCTTACTTACCAAAAAACAATTAAATGCATTTTTGGATTAAAAAGCAATATACAAAAATTAAATATGGAAATAAGAATTAAAAGTAAGAATAACGATAAATTTAATTAAAAATCAATTTCTTGTTTTTTTTACCAAGTTTCATAAATGTTTACGTTTCTATAAAAAAATTATAATAAATGAATGAATAGAAAATTAATATCAGGTGCATTAATTAGTTAAAACTTATTACTAATTGGCAACACTGTTTTCAAGTAAGTATATTTTTAAAAGAGACAGTGAAAAAACAGTGTAAACATTTAAAGGACAAGAAGTTGTTAAAAAAATCCTAGCAAGTTTAATTTTACCACCAAGAAGGTAATTTGTATTTTTACTCACGTAATAAAATTTTTGAAAATATTCTCATAAATAAAGCATTTTCCATAATAATGAAGATATATGTTACTTTTTAAAGTTAAACAAAATTTATTAAAAAAGCAATAAAAATGTTCCTAAATTAGGAAACAACATCACAGAAGTTTTTAAGAATTTATTTTGTAAAACATATTTGAATAATTCACAACACTACACAGTGGAATTGATTAAAAAAAATAATTATAACATAAAAACTACTGTTGAGATTTGCCATCATTTTAAAACGGTTCGAAATATTGTATAAAACGACGATATAAAACTCACAGCATACCTTGAGGCGTTAATAATTAAATGCTTAACTTAGCTCCCCAAAATATGCTTCGGTATTGTTATGTGAATCATGTGAGGAAAAAAAATGAACCCTACTGCTAAATTCTGATCGCCTGGTATTTTACAAAAATTTTCAACCGTAATTCGTAGACAAAAAGTTTTTCACACTGACTAGCCACAATCAACCGGTGTTGCCACAGCCGGTAATCGAATCTTAGTGAAAAAAATAGCAAAAGTGGAAAAAAGTGATTGACCAGAACCATATATTATTTTTTACTCCCTAAATTTTTTCATATTGGTAATATTATTTTATTTTGTTCAGTTAAAGTTACTTTATTATTATTATGAGTTTTTTGGCTTTTCTAATAAGAATTATAGTCGTGGAATTTTTGGCCTGGAAATCCAGCTTTTACACATATCCTCCCTTATATTTAGCTAAATAAAGTAAACAAAACTTGAATTTTTTGTATGTCTTTATTAAAGATTTCTTTTCAAATAATTTAATTCAATTAAATACCATTTATGTAATATCATTGTACTTATATATCTTTTTTTAAATTATTTTCTTTAATTTTAATTAATCTTTTTTTTTATTTTAATAATATTTATAAATACTATGAAATATTTGTTGTTTGTTTAAATCAGTTTTTGTAATTGAACATTTTAAAAAACAGTACACATTGTATGCGATCAATCTTGTAATTTGGTTTTATTTTATATTAGATCTTACTGAAATTTCCATATTTTGCTACAAAAACAAATTACGTATATTTTATGCTTTCTTTTAGGGATTTGTTTCGTTATATAATAATAATACTTTAATTAATTATAATAATTTTATAGAATTTTTTTGTTTGTATTTTTGTATTTTTCAGAAATAACATTGAAGAAATTGATTTTTATCTTATAATCATTTTAACTTATAATATAGATTTATTAAATTTTTTAATTTTATGCTTTAATTTAGTTGTAAATTCTGCTATAAATCGTATAAACTTATGTTTCTTTTTTTCTTTTTCAGTTCAACACATTAAACATTTGTTGTTATTTAAATTGCTCTTTTTCTTTATTATTATACATAGTATTTATGTAAAAAAAAACACATACTTTAGCAACATTTTAGTTTTTACTTTCTTTTAATAATTTTTTAATAAATATATGCTTGTATATGTAGGTATAAGTATGTATGTTTGTAAATAATTTACTGCTTAAAAGTTTAATAATTGTAAAGTAATTCTCCCACAGAGTCTGTCTTATTATTATTAATAAAAAAAAAAATAATAATAAAAATGTTTTAGTTTTTAGTTAATTATGATGAAGCTAAACTTTTGAATATTTCTTCTTAAATTGGATCTCAATTCTTCGGTGATACTGTTATTAGTTTATGCGGCGTTACGGGAGATATCTGGAAGATATAAAGAATTTTCAAATAAATGTTTATATTCATGCATTTGTTTATTAAAACATACCCATAATGAGCGACTACCCATAAATGTGGCATCGTCACCATCGTCATCCTCCATTAGTGAATGATGCTGATGATGACGATGGGCAGTATGATGGTGATGGTGCTGGTGCTGTTGTTGATCCAAAAATATTAAAGTATCTTTACTACAGGCATTAACTGAATTTCTTAGTACCGATGATAGCGTATCACTACTACATTCTCGCAAACGATAATTGGAAGCTGTCGAAAAGGAATGTCTTAGATGTAGCGAAGAATGTTGTTGTGTTGCCACTGCCGTCGACGGTTGTTGCGTAGCATTTTCAATTGCCGAAACGCTGGAGCGACTGCCATGCCATGGTTGGCGATACGTAGAAAAGTGTCCCGCCAAAGCAGAACCTAAAATACAGCTGCTATTGCTTTTTAGGCTAGATGACAGCAAATGCTCCCCCTGCCCATTAAATGTAGTAGCGGAGTGAGATTCCAAAACTCCATTGAATTTATTTTCTAAGTTGTTGGTTGCATCTTTGGAAGGTACAGAAGATTGTGAGGATAAAGATGCTGAAGACGAAGTAGTGGAAGTGAATGATGTTTTCTGTGTTTTTATGCCGTTAACTACATCTCCATTTGTTATTAAAGGAGACCGTAATTCCGGCTGTTTGTCAAAGCCATTAGTTAGGCTTGTTTGTTTTACAGCTGGCGTTTGGCAAGTAAGCAAATGCTTTTCAATTTCTTTAGTTTCTAATCCATCCTTGTCCAAATTACAATCCTCATCCATAGTTAAGATTTCAGTATTATTATGATCTTGATTTATTTTCATTTCTATTTTCTCCAGGTTTTCTTCAAAATCGTCTACTTCTTCATTTACAACATCGGCATCTGCATAATCTAACAGTTTCTCCAAAGCATCTAAATTATTTTCGGTCTTTGTTATTTGAGCACAAGTTGTAGCAGCTAAAGTTTCGTTTTCCTCTTTGGGTTGAGCTAAAATAAGAGAAAAGACCAAAACTTTAGGGCACAATTCAAAATTGTCTTTTTCTTTATAATTAAAAACTTTTTAATGGAAATTTGAAAAAATTGTTAATTATAATTTAAATTTTTATTATAAAAAGAATATTATATTAAATCAACTTACCATTATCTTCCTTTCCTTTATTGATTTCCTTATCAGGTTTAGGAATTTGTGTTTCTTTAGTTTCTGTTGACTTAATTTCTACTTCAATTTCTGCACTGGTTGTGGGTTTAACTGTGGAAGCCTCTTTTAAATTTTCCACAGAACTGTGCACCTTTGACGTCAATGAAGTTGTCATTGCTATAGGAGCCGGCGGTGCAATGCGTGATACCCAGTGATCACTGGAATTCGAACTAGAGCCAGAACACTCGGCATTTTCGGCGGTTCGGCGTTGATAAAACAACATATAAGCCTCGTTATTGACTATTTCGTCAGGTAAAGACTCACTGGAGACTTTTGACACTCGCTGGTCATCAAATTTATACCATTGACGGTCGTAGGGATTCTTGCAGGCGGCAGTGTAGTGGCCAGTTTCTAGGGTATCACCCTGATGATAGCAGACGGCATATAGATCATAACGAGTCTCACGATTGTCACGGGTACTGAGCGTGGAAGAACGTGAATCACCAGATTTTGATTTGCGCCAGGGACTTGGACGGTTAAAGGCTGTTGATAATTGGTTGCCTTCGGCCGTTAGCAAGTTATTAGTGGGATTTATTTCATTTGAACCTCTTGCCAAATGAGGCGACATATCGAATGAGTGCAAAGGAAAATTTACCATAGTAGTTAATTTGGCTGCATTGGCGCCTTTGCCATGATGTTGGCGAAAACGTTTAAAGTGCACTACTAATATATCGGGCAGCGACCACAGTCCTAAAGTTTTCACAACCGGTAAATACTCCTGGCAATGGGGACAACGCCAGGCATCTTCAGCACTCAAAGTTTCTGCTTTGGTATAATGTTCCAGACACTGTTCCAAAGTCAAAGCCGCCGTATCATTTGTCTTATTTGCCAAAAGACGTGGTACACTTTCGTGTTCGACCACTTGATCGGAAAGATCGCAAAAGTGCATCTCTGGCTCTTGCCATTCCAACAGTAGCTTAACATGTGTGGGTCCCGCTTCGGCAGACAAAACAGACAAAGCTAAATCTATCATTTCGGTAAGTAATGGATGTTCTACTTGTTCTATAAAAGTATCCGGATCAGCTGAGGGATCCTGCAAACGTATTTGAAACATTTCATTTAGTGGAGTGTTATAAGAAAAAACTTCTGGCTTTAATAACGCGGACATTTCTCTCAATAATTTCTTTTGCAGCTCCGAATAAGAGCAATCTCTGGGTACTTGTAAACAAAATGGAGCGCCAAAACGTTCAATGGAATAATTTTCCTTTTGGTTTGTATTTTCCATATCTTCCAATTTTTTCTTTTTAACATTTGCTACCAGCACCAATAAATTGGCTGACTGGGGGTTATTTGTATTGGTTTTCTGCAATGCTGCTGTTGCACTCTCCGCTTTAGCATCCTTTTCTAATGGTACTTCTATGCAATATATTGTCTCAATGCCTTGCAAAGTATTCACTGGCTGAGTATCGTAAAAGACGCGCATAAATCCTACCTTTTGTAAATCAACTAATACCATGCGCTCATTTGGTATACCCGTGTCCTTGTGCAATTGTTCGCGCAGCGCCATTATAGGTGAACCGGCAGTGACAGTTAGACCAATGCGTACTTGACGTGGTTGTTGAGTCAAGTACACAACCGTTACAAAGATTGTCTGTTGCGTTAGTTGCGGCAATTGCACCGATACACAATGGAATGGATCGAAAGTATTCGATTGTTTTTTACAACGTGGGCAGGTCAGCGATGAACGAAATTGTGCTTGAAAAACTGCCTGTACAAAGGAATTGTTACAGCGTATATGATTGGCCAATGTTTCGGCTGCAATTACTTCATCTGGACGGCCATAGTTGTTCTGGAAAAAAAGGGAAAAGCAAATTGCAGGTACAAAAGTGAGAAAGTAACAAACAATCAAGCTTGATCAATTTATATCCTAAACTCCTAAACCACAATAAAATAAATATATAAAAAAGCGAATGAACGATTGGAAGAACATTCTCAAAAAGTAAGTTTCCCGACACTACCCGAGTGGAATGTATTTTTGAAACCAGTGATGGTGGTGATGGCTGATGATAGCAGTCTTTGATCGGTATTTTAGTGTCATATATTTAACTCATACTTTATAAGGAAATAAAATATGGTGACTAATAGTCGCCGATATTTATATTTTCTATGACTAGTTGAGTGAGAACGAAATCTTTATCTTTTTCAACATTTCAAACATTGTTGAAGAAATTAGGAGAGATTGGAAATTACCAGACCTTATATAGGGACAAGGTAAAATGTAATAGAGAGATTTGTGATAAATTTAACTTCGGTTCTAATATTTTTAAAGCGTGAATTGGGCTTTATATGTAAGCTTAAGTGAACTATGGTCTGATCTTTGCCAAATTCAGTAGGCAGATTTTCATTTCTATGAAACTTGTTTGTAGTGCATTTTATCTCGTTACCAATTTTTCCAAAGTTAAAGAGATTTTCGAAAATAGTCCTTTTATAGGTGGACCTACATACATATATTATCGTAAAATTCGGTAGGCACATGTGCGTTTAAATAAAGGATGTTTTTTATAGAGGTATAAAACTTCAAAATGGAATAAAACAAAGATGCATTTTTGAAATTGACATTATTCGAAAGAAAATCTTCTGTCGAATAATGTTTAAATGTGAATCCTGACATATGACTGCCACGGCTGGCTCGGACGTAGTCTAATCTGGACGTCAAATTTTCAATTACTTTTTCCAGCATTCGTGGCCGTATATCGGCAATAACGCGGTGAATGTTGTCCTCCAAGTGGTCAATCGTTTCGGGCTTATCGGCATAGACTAACGACTTCATATATCCCACAGAAAATAGTCTAGCGGCGTTAAATCGCACGATCTTGGAGGACAATTCACGGGTCCGAAACGTGAAACTATGCGGTTACCAAACGTTTCCTTCAATAAATCAATTTTAGCACGAGCTGTGACATGTTGTGCCGTCTTGTTGAAACCACAGCTCCTGCACATCATGTTTGTTCAATTGATGAACGAAAAAGTCAGTAATCATGGCTCTATAGCGGTCACCATTGACTGTAACGTTCTGACCAGCATCGTTTTTAAAGAAGTATGGACCAATGATTCCACCAGTCCATAAAGCACACCAAACAGTCAGTTTTTCTGGATGTAACGGTGTATCAACATACACTTGAGGATTATCATCACTCCAAATACGGCGAAAAGGTTCCATAGTTAATCGAACTAATTGCTCTGATGGACGTTTATGTTGACCGTATAATGACTTAGTGCGCGATACGTATTTCGAACAGAACCATGATTTTCAAAATAAATTTGTACTATTTGGAAGCGTTGTTCAGGCGTCAGTCTATTCATGTTGAAATGCCAAACCAAAGTACACATAAATCACTTGACAGCTGACAAAATGGTCGCCAGTTAAAAAAGTGCTGACAACTTGAAGTTTTATACCTCTATAAAAAACACCCTTTATAACTAGTATATGTATGTTGATTTCTATTAAAATGAGAGTCGTTTTAAATCAGTTATTAACTTAAAAGTCAAATTTCCAAAGGACGTTTGTACGAGGACTACGTTAAGGCATGATCCGAAGACAAACGTCGATGTTAGAAATCGATGATGATTCTAACTCGATTGGTATAATTTAAGGTCGCTGTAAGATTTTTTTTTAAGCGTAACAAACATCAGTACAACCCCGCATGGCACAAACCTATGGCGGGTGTAGGGTATACAAATTCGTATTGAACAACTTAAGACATTTCATTTTATCTAATCATTTTTATTTGTTTATTTGTTAATATTCGAACTATATTATTACAAATACATACATATCAACAACAAAAGTAGTCTGATTTTTGTTTTATTTGCAAAAAAAAAACAAATTCAAGTGTAAATTTCTTTTACGTAATATGAGACTTGTGTTGAACAGTTTTTACAATAACAATTGCATATTATTGCAGTTCAAAATACATTTCACAATTAAATGACATTCTTTAAGCCCTCAATTTGTGTGCTCCTGTAGAGAGAAAATTATCATTATTTGTTTTCGTTTATTTGCTTTTTAAACAAGTAAACAGACATTTTATGATACATCTTAGTTAATTTTTTCCTGTTGTACTGAAAAATATTGTTTATTTTTTTTTTTTAATGTTTTATTTATAAAATTGTTTAATAGCATTCGGGAAAAATTGTTTATAATGCAAATTTAAAAAATTTGCTTGTAAAAATTGAACAAAAAAATATATACATAAATAAAAATCTTATTTCGAAAGTTTTTGTTAATAGAAAATGTAAATTAAAGTGATTCTAAAATTTGTTCAATAAATTTATAATATTTGTAAAGCTTTATAGAGCTTTTAATTTTAACACTATTTTCTTTAAAGTTTATATATATATTTATTATGTACCTATAAATATTTATCAATTTTTCAATACCCAAATGCACTTTGTTTATACGTTTATACGTAAGTACGTTTTATTTGCAAATAAAAATTGTAAAAATATTGACGCAAAAATTTTGACTTAATTTTTTATTTGCAAATAACTACTAACAAGAACAAATACTGATTAAAAAAACTATTTGCAAGTTGCTTCCGACGATATAGAGCAAAAATTTTGCCAATTGACACCACTATTTATGTTAGTTAAATATTTGTTAATTATTTTTATTTGTAAATAATAGTTCGAACTGCGAACAATAATATGAGAATTAATGTAACTTTACTTACCTTAACATTTTTATAACGTCTTTTAGTGGCGGTATTTAAATCTTCATGAACTTTATCTAAAAGCCAAAATAGAAATTCTTGAGCATCATGTTGCGTTGAGCTACGAAATTGTGAACCATAACGATCGACAACAGCCTGCGAAGTGAAAATAGAACATAAAAATGTTGGGTGTTTATTGCTGAGTAGATGTTTTTTTTTTTTGGGAAAATTTTGAGTTTTTACCTTAAAGCTTGTGCTATGATCACTTTCATTTTTACAAGTCCACAAGGCTTTCAATACATTAGCCAATTGTTCAGTTAATTCACCTTTTGTACCAAATTTTCGTGAATTGATTTTATTGCGACGCTTTAAGTCAGCCTAAAAGAAGTGAAAAACAATAAATGTAATTGTTTGCACTTATGTTTTAATATGATTCGTATTATATAGTATGTAGTGACAATGGTTTTGCAACAAATACTTTAAACATTTTCTATTATTGAAAAATTAAGTCAAAGAACAAAAAAAAAATTATAAAGAATTTTAAATAAATATAAAACTTAAATTTAAAAAATATATATAAATAATCAAAGTTTGACGCCGAGTAACTGACAACTTTCCTTGAGGAAAGACTATGTATGATCTTATGATTATGAGGTACGTGTTGCCAACCTTCGACCATCAATAAATAAATATTTATCAAACATTTTCTAAAAGACAATTTTGTAGAAATTTTAAGTAATTTAAATAAAATATAGAAATATTTATACCTACCTTATACTGATCCAAAACAAAATACTCGGCCAAAATATCTGTATGACTGAGACACTGTAAGACGGCATTCATAAAACAAGTGTTGCCATGATTTTTTAAACCCATTACACCAGGCGTTTGATCATTAGGCCATTGATAGCCACTAATTGGCGGCACACGATCAGCGGTCGATGATATTGTATGACCATTAGCTGTGGTTGCGACATGAGGTTTATTGGACTGTAAAATAAAACGAAAAAATAAATTATTAACATTAAATAAATAATTAAATTTTTATTTATATGTATATATTTTTCAACAAAATCCAAAAAAAAAAAATTACGGTAAATTTTTTTTATAATTTAAAAAAATCAATTTATTGTTACAAAAAATATATAAATTTGTATTTAAAAAAAAAAAAACAACTAAAACAAGGTAGTGTAAGGCCCAACAAAAATATTATTCGGAAAAAATTTTGTTCAAACACAATGAGTGAATTCAGCCTAAGTGAATATGTTGTTCTACATATTTTGAAATGATAAACAAAGTTTTAAATTGATCAAGTGTAATGCATGAACACATGTGGTTTAAGCAGTAACAAACAGAAATTGCATTCTCACAAATCCTTATATAATGCATTATTGGTAACGGGTTCTGTAAGTTCATACAATCAATTGTATATTTTACTCGTTTAAAGTAAGTAGTTCAACTCCTGACTTGTAATCTAGTTTGCTACATTAATAATTAATTGTAAGTAATTACTTAATGACATTAAAGTAACGAGTTTACAAGTTTCCTATTTCCAAGCGAAGCGGTCATAGTAAGTATTTGCTTTCAATAACATTGCCGTGTCTAAATGATGAGTATGTTAGAATTTTAATTTATAATTTGGTAATAAAAGTTTTTGCTGGGTAGTTGCTGATTTTTAATATTTCAACTTTATTTATTTTGTTCTTCCTTGAATTCAATAGATGGTCAAATAAAAGCAATGAGAACAATAATTTATACGGCGGTTTTTCTTTTCATTTGTCTTGCCAAAAACAATTAATTAAGAATTTATTTTCAACTCCTAATAAAAGTGGGATACAGTAACTGTGCCCCAGTTAAGATGAACACCACCACCGCTCAAATCTACAGCAGACGGTTGGTCGATTTTTGAATAATTTTTTTTTAAATTATTTAAGTTTAATTTAAAATTTAATTTTTAGTTTACATATTTGGTACTTTTTTTTTGGGCATTCAATATTTAATTTGAATTAAAAACCGCTGCGGTTTTGGCATTGAATATTTTTGTAAAACTATTTTGCACAGACTTTTAGTTCTACGAATTTGCTTAATAAAAGAAAATCGCAGTTTAATGTTTTGTTGTTCCTCTGGTTTTGTAAAATGTACTAATTTTTCGTAAGCCCAAATGATCTGAACAATTTACAAGGGCTTCTATTTTATTTTCTGAGTTTTACTGCCTGTTCTTATAAAATTATTTTACGTTATATTTTACAGGCAGTTAAACTAATAACCATTTATAGAGAAGAGCATTTTAAATGTGAAATAAAAAACATTATTCCAATAAAAACAATTTGTTCCTAATTTATTTGATAATTAAAAAAGTGGTCGTAGGTAGCAACATTAAAATCAATGCCGTAAAATTAAAAAAAAAAGACTAATTATCAAACATAAAATCCCTCAAAAACTAGTTTGTAATTAATAAAAAAATCAATTTGTTGCACGGAAGCAGTTGTTAAATCAAAAATATTCAATACGAATCAAGGTTTTACGAGTCCAGCTGTTTATTTTTTTTTTTTTATCATTTTTCAATAGAAATAAATTTTAAACTCTATATACATATTAATGCGAAGGGGCAAAAATCCTTACCAGTTGCCATCCTTGAAATAGGTTTTTTTTTTAAACATTTAGACAAATTCTTTATTTTATAGAACTATTAAATAGGCATGTGCCGAAGGTAGATATGAAAAAACAAGTGTATAAAGATATTGGCCCCTAATCATAGTCATAAACAAAGTATACTTTAAAAGAGTTGAAAGTATACTTTTGTTAAAAGCATGCTTTTTGTATACTATGACGAGTTAAAATATACTTTTAACGCAAAATTCGACTTTAAATCTAAAAATAGCTGAAGCTGTTTTTAACTTACCACATTGCTTCCCTAAATTTTTTTATTTTAAATTAATTTAAAAGGGGCAATAAGTCCTTGAAAAGGTTGTTTTTCACTTTTTTTAAATAAATAAATTATTTTTAACTTTTTTTGGCATTTCTGATTTTTTTTCTTTTTTGTTTAATTCGTCAACATTATACAAAATAAGCTGATCGGAGTTCCCACTTGTTAATATTTTCTTACAATTTGTATGAAAACATTTTAATCTGGTTAAATTTAAAACATACTTTATTATACCGTTCACCACAGGTGACAAAGGTATACATTATAAGTTTGTCATTTCGTTTGTAATTTTTAAAATATTCATTTCCGACCCAATAAAGTATATATGTATGTATATTCTGAATCCTTATGGATAGGGAAGTCGATTTAGCCATGTCCGTCTGTACATCTGTTGAAATCAAGTGTTCTCAGCCGCCCCGGTGTTTTACGGATCCGTTACTGGTATGAAACAATCATAAATTTTCCTCAGATTCTTGCTATTGAAAATCATCAAAATCCGACAATTAATGACATATAACCAAAAAAAAGTGTTTTTTTTTACATAAAAATTATTTTATTTGTGTGTAAGACATGCCTTTTGCGAAAATGAAAAAAAAATATCAAATTCTACAAGCAAAAAAATTTTTTTTTTTTACAAAAATTTTTATATTTGAAATGTGAAAAAATTTACTAATTGGCCCAAAATCAGCATAGATATGGGCGAAAAACCTATATGGACTTAAATTAATTTTATGATGAAAAAATCAAGTTTTTTAAGTATTTAAATACCTTTCGGACATGTAAATACATACGTGCAGACCTATGTATATACATATATACACACATACACCCATACATAAATACAAGTGGTGAAGGGTATATAAGATTTGGCACAGCCTAATATAGCGCTCTTACTTGTTTTTGACTATAATAGCAAAATAGTTAATACAAGGTTTTTAATTTAAACTCGTTTTTAAAAAGAACCGAATTTAGTTCATAACTATGAATACGGGCCATTAATTATAAAACAAATTTTTTATGAAAATTTTGTTTAATAAACCTTTAATAGTTTTAAAAATTTATTGTAAGTATGAGGGAATGTTTCTTATAAAAAACCTTTAAGTTGGATTCACCCATTGTGTCTGAACAAAAATTTTGTACGGACAAATTTTTTTTATATTGAGTTTGACGTCTCTCTTTTTGAAACTCAATATAAAAAAATTGTCCGTACAAAATTTTTGTCAGTCACAATGGGTGAATTCAGCTTTAGGATATATCGTAAATGAAAAATGGGTTCAAAAAAATTGAGCACGGACATCGCTAAATCGACTTCGCTATCTAAAAAAAAAAAAAATGGAACATATAAATATTTAATGGGGTAACAAAATAGTGACTGTATATAGACTAAATGTCACTCGTATCTTTTTAACATAACAACTATATAAATATTCATTTTGACTTTGGCTCTGTTGCATATAAAACATATGTCTAATAACGTTGCCAATTTTCTTGAAAATTAAACTATTATGTAAATAAGTAAGAAAAATAGCCACATGAAATACCAAAATCACATGTAAACTCTTAACAATTAAACAAAATTAAAAAAAATTGTTATAAAAATAAGCACACTGTTAAAAGAACCGAAAAAAGAAAAAAAAACTGAACAGAAAGATTATAAAGTTATGAAAAATGTTTAGATCTGTTTGAGAGTCAGATGCTTTCCTCTAAAAAAAAAAAACATTTCACTTGGTGCCACAAAGAGTTAAGGTTTGTTAAGAAGTTTTAAATCATTATTTTTGGCCTAAACGACAAACCAGCGTAGGTGTTATAAAAGCCAAATAAAAAAAGCAAATAAAAAAGTAACCAAAATAACTGTGGGTTGGTGCAAAAAACATACACAAAACGATTAAGATAATAAAACAATCAAGACTTTAACCAAATAAAAAAAAAATAATAATAATAAAAAATAAATGTTTGTCTGCATGTATGCATATAGTACAGTACATATATATATATAAAATGTGTAACTAGCATTGACTTTAAATAAATTGCATTTAACCTAAAATAAAACAAAAAAACAAACTATAAACCAGAAAAACTTTAAAGTACTAAAAACATTTAAAGATCATTTGTTAGTTTAATAAAAGATACCTTTTTTCTACGCCAGCATCCGGTAGTAAAAGGCACAATATCAATTAAATTTGTTTTCTCAGATATTGTTGACTTCGTTTGAAATAAAAGGAAAAAAATATATATATTTTTACAGTAATTAATTGTTGACTTTTAAACAACATTTTTCTTTAAATTAACGAAAAAATGTTTTTATAAGCAAAAAAAGTCAAAAAAAAAAATATATATGTCATCATCAAATAAGAATGTGATAGTTTATGAAATAATAAAAAAACGCACAATAAAATGTCATGTTAGTTTGTACTACAGCAAAAATATAGGGTGTTCCAAAATCCACCCAAAAATAATTGTAGTAATAACAAGTAAAAGCGCTATATTCGGATGTGCCAAATCTATGTAATAAATAGTTTATTTACGTATTTTTCTATATACATAGTATGTTTTATATGTTCAAACGGAATACAGTTTTTCCCCCAATTTTTGGGAATTCTGGGCCAATTAGTCCATTTTTTTTAACATGTCTGTAGTTTATTTAAAAGCTGAAGCATTTGAATTTTATGTTTATTCACTTTTTTTTGCTTATATCTCAGCCGGTTATTGATGGATATTTCCAGTTTTTAATACGAATTTTCTCAGGAATATTTCCAAAAGTTTGATACCACATACAATTCTGAGTGACTTATGGAAGGTACGAAAACTTGATTTCAACCAACACACGGACAGACGGATAGACGGACATGGCTAAATCGACTTCCCTATCTATAAGGATCCCGAATATATATACTTTATAGGGTCGCAAATGAATATTGAAGAAATTAAAAACGGAATGACAAACATATACATCTACCTGCCACCTGTGGAGAAGGGTATAATAATATGTCGAACCGTTAGCAAGGTTTTGTAGGCCATTTATCTTATATTCCATTTAATACATAACTCTATAGAGTATTTTATTTATTTATTTGGAACACCCTGCATAAATAAACACGTATTTTCAATTATTAACTAAATTGTTCAATTAATAATTGATATGAATGTTTGAACGTTGGTATGTCTGTCTGATGTTATTTGTTGTTATTTTTTATTTATGTATGAATTACGTTGATGTGTTTTTGTGTGTTTTGTCGTATCGTGTTAAAAATAAAAATATTTTATTATAAACCAATAAGTTCAAAAACACTTTGACACCCCAGCTAATAAGTGCACAAGTACTTGTCGATTGTTGAGAACAAATAAAAATCACACAATAATTTTTCCCCTAGTTTACGATATATATACATATGTACATATGTATGTATGTGCATACGAGTAGTAGTTCTTATTACGGGGGTAAAAAGTTATAAGCGGTTTTCACGCTTGATAGCAAATAGTTTAATTTAACTTGTTGATTTTGTAAATCAATTTAATTTACTACTTTTTACCAAACTACAACAAACAGTACTAAACAAAAAATTGTAGTTAACATGTGAATTAAGTTTAAAAATAGTAACAACAACAACCTTATCTCGCCATCAAATTGATAGTTGAAGCAGGACAAACACATGTGATAAATTAAAAAAGAAAACAACTTTAAATGGTTGTGATAAATTTCCTTCTCACTTAACTAGTGATAGAAAATAAGAATATCGACGACTATCAATCACCATATTCTATTTCCTTATAAAGTGTGAGTGAAATATGTAGATGATATTTATATCCAACACTAAAATACCGATCAAATAGTGCTGATGATGAAACCGTAGCTGGTTTCGAAAATGCATTCCACTCGGCTAGTGTCGGGAAACTTACGTTTTCAAAATGTTCTTTCAATCTATATATATAAAATAGTAAGGTGACTCATTGACTGATTGATTGATTCATCATCGCACAGCCCAAACGGATAGAGCCAGAGACTTGAAATTTGGACTGTGTGTTACTCCCACGTTGTATAGATCAACTAAGAAGGGATTTTTGGAAATTCAAATATTTAGGGGGTAAAAACAGG
>NDXZ01022065.1:0-12164 GCA_003055125.1 Paykullia maculata
TAGGTTGGGTTGTCACTCATAAAAGCAAAACAAAAAATGCTTTAATGTTGATGTCCGTTAAAAATTACATTTCAAAAAGTGTATTAAAACAAGTAACAGTTTTATATTTGGCCTTGCAGAATCTTAAATACCCTTCATATACCTACCATTTGCATACATACTTTGACTGTAAGATAAAGAAACTTTATATGAAAAAAAAACTACCAGAAAAGACATTTTAGAATTTATTGAAAATTGTATTCATGGACGAAAGCATTAAAACGTTTCAGAAAATAAACAATTTATTAAACATTTTTTTTTTATTTAAAAATTTAATTATTATTAAATTTAATTAATAGTCAATTTTAGTCAAATGTGTTCACGTCAAAACTCAAACATTTTTCTTATAAAAATAATATTATTAAGCCCCAACACCTTCTCTTTAGAGACTTAAAGTTTCAAGGAAATATATATATAAGTTTAAAAGTTATTTTGATTTTAGTTTGCTTTTATCAGAACAACCCAGTCAAAACTTGCATTGCTTTCTAATGAGTTAAAACGATATAAAAACAGTAGTTGCACTACTTATCTTTTGGTATTTCAACCCATTACTTTAACACGGCGATGTCATTGTAAGCAAATCCTTCTTACCCCGCTCGCTTACAAATAGGGACTTAAATAAGTCATTACCACCCCCGCGTACACATAGGGATTTTGTGAAGTCATTACTTTAATGTCATTAAATAACTAATTACTATTAACAAAAAAGCAGCCTTTTTGATTATAAGCCAGGAATTATATGAGTCAATACTTTGGAAATATTATAAAACTATTTGCTTTTAATTATTAAATATCCAATTGATTGTATGGGCCTACAGCACTCATTATCAATAATGTATTATATTCGGCTTTCTAAGAAAAAAATTTAGGTTTGTTGCTTTTGTACTTTACGTTTTACAAAAACACTTAAAAAACCCTTTAGAGTCGGTTTAAGAACGGTCATGAAATTCATCAAAAACATAATTACTAATACTTAAAGTATGTTAACCCAAACGAGAATTTTAATAACATATTAAAGTGGCTCCTACCATTTTTTTCGTTTAACAGAAACACTTAGAAAAAACATTAAGAGCCGGTTTGAAAACCGCCGTTTAAATTATGTTACCCAAATTACTTAAATTATGTTAACCCAAACGAGAATTATAATAATTAATTTAAGTGGCTCCTAACAATTTTTGCAGCCAAATTGTATGCAGCATTTATTTCTTTTGAGATATCTCATAACTAAGTTATTACGTTTCACATTATAATCTTGTTATTAAAAAACTACTTTTTAGTAATGCAGACGGTAGGTAATAGTCATTGAAAAGTATGTTATTGAGTAAGAGCAAGTCATTACCCAGTTTTTGCTGGGTAATTATTGTCTCAAAATTAGTGTTTAATTGCACACACACACACACACGTTCTGTTTTGGCACCCGTACAAATGTTTGTAAGTAAATGCGTTGCAGCAGTATTTTGTTGTAATACTTATAAGCAAAGTTGGCTCCTATTGTTGCACACAATTTCTAAACTTTATTTGTTCAAGTTCATGTTTTTTCCAATAATCAAATTTATTGGCAAAATTTTGATACAATATACATATTAATTAGTTTAAAAATTATTTAATACAATTTTCAAGAAAATTAAACTTTTTTATAGGTTCTTTTTCATTTTGCTCTAAGTTTAACATTTTTCCTACTTAACCGATTTAGCTCATTTATAATTCAAAACTCTATAGGAAAATTATAAACATTTAAGCAGAATTTAGTTGTATTCAGCAAATTATATTTCCCCTTAAACAAAAGGACAGACAAATGGAGATATGTTTTCTTACTAAGTATTACACAAAAATTAAACATTTTGTTTAAAACAAAGTCAATTGGATATAAAATATTTTTCGGTGCCTTAAGCTCAATTCACTCATTGTGTCTGAACAAAAATTTTGTCCGGAAAATTTTTTTTATATTGAGTTTGAAAAAAAAAACGTCAAATAAATTGTCCGGTTAAAATTTTTTGTTCAGGCACAATGTGTGAATTCAGCAAAATTCTTTGCTTTCAAGGAAAAAAAAATTAAGCTATTTGGCACAACTGATAATTCCGCTTGACCCTGGGAAAAACTCGATGAAATCATGTTGTCAAGTATCTATTTTTCTTGCATAAAAACATGCAAACATTCTTGCTGACTGCAACTTATTGCTGTTTCTTTCTTGTAGAGTATTTTTCAATTCCTCTAAAATAAAATTTCATTTAGTGCCCTTAATTTTCACACAAAAATAATTATTCATTCATTGAAAGTATAACACTTCATAATCTGTACGTACAATTGTACTAGTTAGCCCTTTTTAAAATGTTTTTTTTTTTTCGAAGGACTCGTTGCCAAATTGCCGCTATCATTTATAGCGATCATCAACACCATTTAACTACGGCCGCAATAAAAACAACAACCAATTGAAATAATATATGTATGTATGTATGTACAAAAGTCAAATATCGACATCATCATCATCATCATTATATAATTTGTGACTTTTACGGTTAAACACACACCGATAAACATATAGACTAAACAAATATGTATTACTATTTTCAACAGCAAACATAAACAGAAATGCAGATTAAGTTGAATTGAATTGAATTAAAAATATACATACACATACACATACACACAGGTACACACATTACAAAGGACAAATAGCTAAATAAAACCCCTAAAAGATATTTTTATAAAAAAAAATTATTTATTTCATTTCTTTTTTTTTTATTTTCCAGTTTAACGTTAAACCAAAATTCAATACAAAACTGACCATATGTTGCAAAACCAAAAAAAAATAAATGAATAAGAATAACCAGAAAAAAACATTAAAAAAGGACAACAATTTAAGCATATGGTGTTGGCTGTGGCACGAGGATATATAATTTACAAACAAACACACACACACATGCACTTGCACTTGCACCCAAAATTGTTTAAATTACAAACAACGACCAAACACACTTTAGTTGTGCATAAACAGAAGAAGATCCTACACATTCAAGTATGTTAAAACAAACAACGTTCTCTCTCCCAACGCTAAAACACATACCAGAAATAACTTAAATGCAACCGAACCATGCCTGACCAGACAAAATTGAGCCAAACCAAAACTATTAAAAACAAAAAGGACATAAAAAAATGCACAGTAAAACTGACATGTATAGAATAGAGGATACATGTCATCGACATTATCATTAATAACAGTAGCTAAAAGACAATTTTTAAGGTCAAATGCAACCGCAACATGTTGCAAGATACAAGATAAATATTTACACATAGCACCAAGTGAACTGCATATTTGTACAACAAAAAAAAGTATCGTTAGTTTGTCTAATAGAGAAACATGGCAGAAAACTACAAATTGAACAGAACTTAACAGCAGCAACATCAGCTGCCACACATTAAGTGGCGAAAAAAGCCACAACCTTGTAGCTAAAGTACATAACAAGAGTCAAACGTTGACATCATGCAAGTGATAATAATTTTTTATGTAACCTACGCAGAGTAAATTACAAGGCAAACATGTACATAATATTCTATCGGTTATTGGCCAAAAACCTTTTTTGGTAACTTTTTAATTTAAAAAAAAAATACTTAAAAATAATATAAAAAAAAATTATTAATGATTTGTATAAGTTTTATATAATAAGTTTTTTAGCCTCGCCAACCACTAGTAGACCAGTGTCGTTCATAAACGAACGGGTTAAATTGAACGAATTACTGAATAGAACAAACTGTTCCGGTTATTCTACTGAACACTTTTCGGTTAATAGTGTACCGTTCGATGTTTCGTTCGTTTCTTTTTTATGTCAAATTTGCTTTCGTTTATATGTTTTTTTATGTTATTCCTTTGTTTTAGATGGGTTTTTGTGTATTAATAGGAGATACATATTTCTTTTGAGCATCGCTGTAACAAACGTAGGAATATTCCAGCAAAAACTTGCATTGCTTTGTATTGAGTTAAAATGATAAAAATACAGTAGTTGCACTACTTACCTTTTGACATTTTAACCCATTACTTTAACAGGGAGATGTCATTGGAGGCAAGTACTTTCCCCGCTTACTTACAAATAGGGTCTTAAACAAGGCATTACCACCCTCGCTTGCAAATAGCGATTTTGTGAAGTCATTACTTTAATGTCATTAAATAACTAATTACTATTAATAAATAAAGCAGCCCTTTAGATTATTAATCAAGAATTATATGAGTCAATACTTTAAAATATTATAAAACTATTTGCTTTTAATTAATAAAATATCCAATTGATTGCATGGACTTACATAAGTCTGAGGTTTGTTACTTCTTCACGTTACGTTTTACAGAAACACTTAGAAAAAACCATTAAAGTCGGTTTGAAACCCGTCATGAAATTCATAAACATCCGTCGAAAATATAATTATACCTAAAGTATGTTAACCCAAATGAGAATCATAATAACTAATTTAAGTGGCTCTAAAAAAATTTTCAGCCGAAGTGTATGCAGCATTTATTTCGTTTTAGATATCTCATGAATAAGTTATAATGTTTCACAATATAATCTTGTTATTAGAAAACTACTTCTTAGTAATGCAGACGGTATATAATACTCATTGAAAAGTATGCTATTGAGTAAGAGCAATTTATTACCCAGTTTTTGCTGGGTTGTTAAATATTTAAACATTTATTTTATTATTCAGATTTTTTAAATCAAAATTTGAATGAATTTGAGACTGCACCCCTCTCATTATACTATAACAGGAACGATAAAGTGTTTATAAAATAAATTAAAAACGATTTGTTTTATTTAATTAAAGCATTTTTTTAAATAAATTCTTTAACTTCTTTATATTAGTATTGTTGACGTTCTGTCTTTCAAAAGTGTTAATTTTAGATAATTGAATGAGAATGAGCGGTCACTGAAAAGAACGATTTGGCACAGCTCTAACAACTAGTAGTGAATAAGAAGAAGACATTTTGTTCTTGCATTTGAAACTTATTCCGTAGGACCTAGGCAACAACTGTTTTTTTTTTTAATATATGTATATGTATATGATTTTAATTAACTATAAATTTTAAATAATATAATATTTAAATTCAACAAGGTTCTACTAAAAAACAAAGCTTTGAGGTGGCATAATGTATCATGAACATTACTTGAAGATTTAAAAGATTCCTTTGTCTTCACTATAAAATTTTACTGTCGTTGTACCTTTAGTTGTAAAACTAAACCACATCCAGCAAAATGTTCAATAAAGGCGGTAATATGTTTTTTCAAAGCGAACAAACGGTCATAGCTCCAGGTCAGTTGGTACTTGTAAGGGTGTAGCCAAAAATCTAGCGCCAAATTTGACAAGTTCAAAGTCTGAGAAAGGGCGGGTTCTTGTAAACTGCCTACACACTTTCACAGACAGAGGCAATGTTCTCGACCGATCTGGCATTCCTTCGACGTACTGGTGTTGACTAAATGATAAATAACAGATAAGGCAGATGCCATCAAATTGACATGACCGCTACCTGTAGCCACCGCGCAAATTGATTAACACTTTATTTCCTGTTTTTCTTTAATCAATTACTTTTGAACAAATTTTATGGACTTTTGGTAAATTTAAAAATCGTTTATCTTTAACACTGTTAGTTTAAAAAGTTTTTAAATGCAATCAATTACTGAATCAATTCCATCCTATGCGTTCCAATGTTAAAATACTTTTTTTTTGTTGTCACCATTTTTTATTCATCCATTGTTCCGTTGAAACCTTTTAAAATGTATAAAACAATATTTTGTAATCTGCTGTGGCATGGCATTGTATAAAATCGAGGTCTTACTCTGTCACCGTATTGTCTGTTATATGGCCATTTTTTTAACAATAAACCAATGAGGAAAATATTACAAAGAAAGTAATCAAATGCAACAGCAGAGATATAGAGTAAAAAAAGAAAAACAATTGTGGTATAAAATTATTTTTTTTATATATTTTTCTTTTTTGCAATCAACAAAGCAGAAGAGTTAAACTAAAAGGAAAATTTTTATTTATTCTTTTTTTAAATATCCAGCTTAAAGGCTAAAGAGACACATATTAAAAGACAAGTAACAATATGTATTTATTTTATTAACTTAAAAATTTAATCTCTGTCTATATTTATTTATTTATTATCTTACTAAAAATGTTTTTTTTAAATTCTTAAAAGTTTTTGTCTGTTATTTCTTCAAACCTAAATGATGACTCCGAAATTGTTTATATTTTTTATGTAAAATCTGTATTAAATCTATTGAAATTTTTTCATAAACATTTTTAAAGAGGTTTTACAAATATTCAGTTTGTACACAAATTTAAGCTAAAAAAAAGAGTTGTTTAGAACACATTCCTAAGATCTTATTCTGCTTATACTAAAGCACCCAGCAAAAACTGGGTAATGAATTGCTTTTACTCATCAACATACTTTTCAATGAATATTAAATACCGTCTGCATTACTTAGAAGTAGTTTTCTAATAACAAGAGTATATTGTGAAACGTAATAATTTATTTATCAGTACCCCGTTTCTGTAACTCTCGCATCGAGAAAATTTTCACACGGAACGAAGAAATTGAATGAAAAACGAGGTGGATTGAAACCAAATATGGTATCTCACATGAAAGTGTTTCTGTATTTTTACTTTGTGAGAACTGTCTGTCATTTGTCATATTTGACGTTTGTTATTGGAAAGATGTGAGATAAAGTGTTTCTGTAACGATATTTTGTGAGAAGTTTCCTTGTACGCATGTGTTTGGCCAACGACCTTTTCTTAACCCATTTGCTTTTGAACATTAAAAAACTACATCTTTCAGTTAAAGGATTAAGAAACATTTTTTTATATACATAAATACTTTAAATAAAATAAATCATAAATAATGCATTTTTTCTTATTTATATAAGAATTAAACTCATTGTGTGCATGTGTAAGTGTTATTCCTCTAAATATTTATGGCTTTTTATTATGTGACAAAAAACCTTAAAGTAGATATTATTTTTGCATAAATCTACAATAAACCGAAGGGAATATCTAAAAATATTATATGTAAGAAAATGTTAATATGGATGCGAGTGTGTGTGTCTTCATGGTTATAATGGAGTGCATATTTTTACATTATTTGATATGCTCGTATAATGCCAACATAAGGCTAAATAAGCTTAATTAGGGTGAAGCATATTTGTTTGTATATACAGGAAAACTTAATTTCCTTTTTTAATAAAGTTTTTAACATATAGTAATTAAATTGAAAATTATATCATAAACATTTACTAACTTTTTACAAAACTTTTCAGGCAAAACTACTTTCGATTTTTTTTGTAGTTTTTTTTTCTTTTTATTTTTCTCTACTGGATGTAATTTGGCTTTTTTTAAGGTATATTTCTATGAATACGAAATATTAAAGCCACATCTTTTTTACCTTTATCTCAATATAATTTTCAGTGGAATGTACAGGTCTTCTAAGAGCCTTTTTAGGAAGGCAGAAAAGAAAAAGTAAAGAACCTTAGAGAAGATCTGAGAGGGCCTTTATTAAGGTCTGTGAAAGAAATGGCTTGTGATTATTGCCGCAGGGATAATATTAATAAACAATATTATGTTCATAGTAAAGGATTTAAGTTGAACTTTTTGTATTTAAAATTTTCAACAAAACGCATTAAAATTTGTACAAATAAAAATTTGTATTTATACAAATATGATAGTTTTAAACTAAAACAATTTAACAATATTAAATAAACACAGAAACAACCGTCATAGAAATATTTAAGTGTTCATTATTCTTAATATTTTTACTTTCATTTGCAATAAATTCAATATACAAAAGACGTTTTATTTCTTTCTTAAACTGTGTGCCGACATTCTAACTTGAATAAAACCAAAAAAAAAAAATATAAGAAAATAACATTAATTCGCATAAAAGAAAACTTTTTCGCTTCAATATTCATTCTGTAAACGATACTGTCTTTATGATGAGCAGGATTTGTCTACTCTATTATTATTTTTCAGATTCCAAGTTAAGAAGATGATGTTGTTGACTGCAACAAAAATGGTTTTAACTAGATATTCTCAACATATAAAAATATTAGATTAAGTAATGTAATGCGATATGAGTGAAGAAAAACGATAAATATGAATAAAATGAAAGTGAAAATATGAATATATTTCATTGTTATAATTGACAGCAGGATAATATTGTGATGGCACAAAGATCATCTTGTCTGTGCACGTTTGTAATAAAAATTTATTATTAAGCACAAGTATTTGATGGGTTGCTTGGCAACGAACGCTGTGTATTATAACTTTAATCATCCACTCTTATTAACAATAAATTCTAGAAAAATATTTATTAAATTCTGTTTAAGTTATGGAACTGTTATTGACAGCATCACTTTGGATTCTTAGAACCCGGTAAAACATTAATTGAAGTAGTTTTGAAAACTTTTACTTTGAAGCCAGATTTACGTGAAATAACCAGGAAATACTTAAAGTTTTAAGCAACTGTATTAAACATAAAATACAGAATTGGATAATATATATAGAAGCATATGAAACAAACGATCTACCCAGCAAAAACTGGGTAATAGCTTGATCTTATTCAATAACATTCTTTTCAATGAGTATAACATACCGTCTGCATTACTTAGAAGTAGTTTTTTTAATAAAAATATTATATTGTGAAACGTTATAATTTATTTGTCAAAAATCTAAAAAGAAGCTTTTACTGCATACAATTTGGCTGAAAAAATTGTTAGGAGCCACAAAAATTAGTTATTATGATTCTCATTTTGGTTGACATACTTTAAGTATAAGTAATTACACGGCGTTACAAAAACGAGTTTTTGTTATGTCCTATGAAAAGGGAAAGAAAAGGGGAGAAAAAATAAAAATACACGTGTATCGGCGATTTTCATGTACACGTCAGAAATTTTTTTGGAAATTTGGAGTCCCTTCAAGTTATGCTGAAAAAAGTGAATATCAGCTCGATTGGATCACGGAAACAGGGTTAAAAATCGATCCAAAGTCTTTCACACAGGCGGACAGACGGACACTACGAGCTTTTTACTTTATACATAACAAAAAAAATTCTGACGTGTACATGAAAATCGCCGATACACGTGAATTTTTATTTTTTTCCCCCTTTCCGAAAAAGTATATTTGGTTCATAGGACATAGCAAAAGCTCGTTTTTGTAACGCGGTGTTATAAAAAGTAATAATTTATTCATGAGATATCTAAAAAAAAAATAAGTGCTGCAAAAACTTGGCTAAAAAAATTGTTAGAAGCCTTAGTTATTATAATTCTCGTTTGGGTTAACATACTTTAAGTAAAAGTAATGATATTTTCGACGGATGTTTAAAAATTCAAACGGCGGTTTTCAAACCGGTTCTAAATATTTTTTCAAGTGTTTCTGTTAAACGACAAAAACGTTAGGAGCCACTTTAATAAATTTTAATAATTCTCGTTTGGGTTAAAATACTTTAAGTATAAGTAATTATATTTTCGACGGATGTTTATAAATTTAGACGGCGGTTTTCAAACCGGCTCAAAAGGTTTTTTTTAATTGTTTCTGTTAAACGACAAAAACGTTATGAGCCACTTTAATAAACTTTTATAATTCTCGTTTGGGTTAACATACTTTAAGTAAAAGTAATGATATTTTCGACGGATGTTTATAAATTTAAACGGCGGTTTTCAAACCGACTCTAAAATATTTGTAAAGCGTTTCTGTAAAACGTTACGTAAAGAAGATACAAACCTCAGTTTCGTTCTTAGAAAGCCGTATATAAGACATTATTGATAATGAGTTATGTAGACCCATGCAATTAATTGGTTTTTCAACTAATATCAAGCAAATTGTTATATAATATTTTAAAAGTAATGACTTATTCAATTCGTCATTTGTAATTAAGAGGCCTGCTTAATTCAATACTAGTAAGTAGTTACTTAATGACATTAAAGTAATGATTTCAGAAACTCCCTATTTGTCAGCGAGTGGAATAATGACTTGCCTCCAATGAAATGGCCTTGTTAGGGTAATGGGTTAAAGTGCCAAAAGGCAGCTAGTGCAACTACTGTACTATCATCATATTATTACGAAGCACTGCAAGTTCTTGCTGGGTATATGATCCTTCTGATATTGATCCACTTTTAAGCTTTAGGGCAAAATAGAACCTTTTAACTATAAAAAATTTATTAAATATGTATGTACATTTAAATATACATATTACTTGTAAGTTGTTGTTGTTTCATAGACGATAAATATTGAATAATTTAATCATAATAATTTCAGATGTGAATGTTTTCTTGTTTCATACGTCTTCAAGCGTGATTTTTGGGTAGTCGGATTTTAGTTTTAAGCTGCCAAAATAGTTTTTAAACAAATACTTAGTGTAGATTTAGTGGCCTATTTATACAGGTCAATTAATAAGAGACTATTTTAATTTAAACTAAAGTAACTACCGTTAAACCTCGATTATCCGGGCCGCACGGGACCCTGCTTAGCACAATAATCGAAAAACACGGTTAATAGAGGTTTAGTAAAACACAGTACTAAAAAGTACATATCATTTTTATTAACACTTTTAATTCTTACGTTTTTGCTTACAGCATCCCATGAAGACACAGCAGTCCACATTGCTATTTTGTAGCTATTTTGTAAATTTTTAAGGAAATCAAGTATTCATTTATAGTACAAAAGCTTTTGTGCAATCAACTTACGATAATAAGATGTAAAGCTTCGAATGGCTCCTTGATTCATAGGTTGAATTAAAGCTGTACAATTTGGTGGAAAATATTTTACTGTAGTATTATCTGATAACATTGCATTTACATCAATCATTACAAATTTACAATTCTTTTTGAGACCGATTTTTTACATACGTTCTCTGGTACTGCTGGTACGAAATTGTTATTAAACCACTCTAGAAAGAGTTGCTGTGATACCCAAGCTCTTTTATTGGACTTATAAGGATGAAGTTTAATGTTTTTTTACAACTCTTGGATTTGCGCATTTTCCTACTATCATCAATTTACACTTATGAGTCCCAGCTGCATTTTTTCCTTCTATAGAATTTTCACTTCCACTGGCCAAAGAATATTGAGGCAAACACTTCCAAAATAGACTAGTTTCGTCTGCATTATATATTTTTTTCCTTTGTAAGTTGCTCCTTTTGAATGTAATCTTTAAAGTCATCCACAAACTTCGTAGCAGATACACAGTCAGCATATTCCTTTGCTCCTGCTGATTTCAACCGACGAATTCCATATCTTTTTTTGAATTTTTCCAGCCAACTAGATGATTACTGACACCCCCAATTAATGTTTAATTTATAATGAAAAATGTTTGCCTTTTGCAAAAAAAAATTTGTTCACGTCCGCACTACAGCAAGATATGCATATGCGTTAACGTAACGTTAACTTACCAAAAATAGAAGTTCCATTGAAACTTTTTTGACGAAACCATTTACTTGTTGCAAAATCAACTTTCGGATTTTCTGAACTTTTAAATGTAATTATACATATCTATTTTTTAAACCATCGATTAAATCACCTTTGGAACCAAATTCCAGAATTATTTCTTTGTTTTATATTAAATCGCGAACAGTTTGCTTTCAAACACCATATTTTTCAGACAACAATTTAATCGGTATGTTTCTGCAATAGTTACAAATTAAAGCATTTTTTTCTTTAATGGAAAGAACTTTTCTTGCTCTTGTTGATGACTTAATACTAGAGGGAGCTGTCACAACAATCAAGAGTTACAAAATCAAATTTTATTTGTATAATAAATAAAGAAAGCAGGAATAAAAAACATGATCACGTAACAAAAAATAGTTTTAAAACAAAGCAAGCTGCATGCCGGTTAATAGATGTAGCCGTTTAATAGAGGCCCGGATAATCGAGGTTCAACTGTATTTTAAATACGATAGAGTTGGTTTCGTTTATCATTTAAATCAATTCAATTTATCATTAACTTTTTATTGTTTAATATATGAATGAAAGTAAAATTTACTTGCACTATTAAGGTCAACAAATAACTTTTATTATTTAATTTTTTTAAAAAAAAAAATATATATATATATATATATTAAAAACTAGCTGACCCGGCAAACGTTGTTCTGCCAA
>NDXZ01022073.1:0-12964 GCA_003055125.1 Paykullia maculata
GTGGACCCATGACTTCGCTAAAAGAAGAGCCTTTGGGTGTTCGAGCGTGGATGCAGCCTGTTGTCGATCAAACCAAGTATGTACAAAATAATCTTTAAAAACAGTTTACAGGGAGTTTAATATATTTAACTATTTTTTTTGTGTTAAAAAAAGACTCATAAAAAAGTGGAAACATATTCAAACATAGCAATTTGCAAAATTACAGTGAGTGCCAAACTAACGCTGTAAAAATGTTGTCTTTTTGGCCTCTCTTTTGTTTTTTAAAAAAATGTTTGTATAGAATAGGACTTTTCTGCATACAAAATTGACATCTAACTAAAGGTAGAAGACCTGCTTAATGGTGCATTTAAATAATTTCAAAATTTTATAAATATGCGGGTAATATCTCGAAACATCGACTTATTATTTTATTACATATTTAAATGTAAACCGTTTAATATTTTTAAAGTTATTTTGGGGCTTAGAATTGTTGTTTCTAAAAAGAAAAGTAATGGTTTTAATTAATGTTTTTAGTCGATATCTTTGTTATTCAAGGGCATATTAGACAACATTTTTTTAGAATAGACCTATATGATATACATAAGTTAAACGTTGTATGTAAAAATGTAAGCAACAAAAAAAAAACGGAGGAAGTCCTGTTTTTTGTTTAAATTTTGAAACATTTATAAACCGATTTCGCTGATTTTTAATAAGAAAATTTTGATCAATATACTTGATATAATGATACTACAGGCAGGTGCGTGATATACTTAGGGGCTTTTAAAAGCTGATTTCAACAGACACACGCTTAAATGGATAAACCTCAACTGACTTGCTTTTGAAAGAAGTTTTAAAATATATGTATGTGTGTGCTTTATTAGAGTCGCAAATGAATATTGTAGAAATTTACAGCCCTGTAATTTGTGGTAAAGAATATAGAAATAGCGAAAAAAAGGCAAAATTTTTTTAGAAAAAAAAAGAAATCGACAAAAATCAATGAAACGTTTAAATCGAGCCTTTATAAGAAAAAAAATTTAAACAGTAGGTATTTGTGGGATTTTTTTAAAATAATTTTTTATAGCTTAACAGTCAACTTTCGAAATTAAACACCAAAAGCAGATTTTTTAAAGGAATTGGAAAAGATTTTATTTTCATTTCAACGTAAAAACAGTTTTCTAAAAAATTTATTTTACGTAAGTTATGCTCTATTAAATAAAATATATTTATGTATCTAAAAAAATTGTGTACCCTACACCATTATAGGTGGGAAGAGTAGAAGGCATTTGTTTGGAAATTGTAATGCAAAAAAAAATTCGCACATCCTGTTTAAACAATACCGAGCGACGAGGAATCACTTCTAGTCAAATAAGCAGTGATATTCCTTCGGTTGAATCATTTTAGCCTTTTGCTTAAAGAACAGGCAGAAAATGCTAATAATATTAAATGAAATTTGGGCCTAAGAACTTCTCATAGCATTTAATACTTAATAATTACAATTACAACGTGAAACAACACAAAAAAAATTATAAAAATTAATCAATTTTATTGCCAAAAATGTTTAACTTTTTATAATTAAAATGCGCCTTGAATAACCCGGAATGGGCTAAAAGGCTAAACTAAATTGCGCTTCATAATTTAAAAAAAAACAATTTTTTTTAATTTAAAAATAAAAACTAAAACTTCTTTAAAAAAAATTTTTTTATATGACTTTGAGTTGCTAAAAAGCGCTATATGTAGCTCAAAAACCGCTTAATTGGCAACGCCGACTTTGAAATAAACTTTAAAACAAATAAAAAAATAACAATTTTAAAACATTAAAAAAACGTTAAGACGCCTAAATTAAACAGTTACACGCTCCTTTTTGCCACTTCTTTATAAACATGTCTAAACACGATCACTTTATAAAAACAAATAACTATATAAAGTCACGTGATCAGCGTCCACACAAGAAATTACAAGAAACTCAATTAATTAAACAAATTTCCAAATTGCACCTTCCACTAAATTTATGTACAGTTTTGTGGGATTGTAATTTGTAATTGTTAGTTTGTTTAGAATTTTTAGTCAAAAATACATATTTTTTAAATTTTTTTGTTCAAGAAATGGCTTGAATGTCTACTGATGATCGGGCATAAGCACAAGTAAAATACAGCAAATGGGCAGAGTAGCTTAAACCAACATCAAACTTAAAGTTAAAAAATACTTGAAATTAAAAATTTAATTGAGAAAATAGTCACAAATAGCAATTTTTCCAATTAAAAATTTATTAGATTTCACCTACAAAACAATTTAATAAAATATGATTTTTAATGAAAGAGTTAATTGCACGAATCAAATAGTTAATTAAAAGATTATTAATGTTTTTACAAAGTCAATCACATACGTAATGGATTTAAACACGAAAAGTAAATTAAGTTGACAATTCAATTGATTAAAATTATAATGAAATGTTTAATTATAATAATTAAATGAAACTTTCTGCGTAATTTTATACTTTAAGCAAATTTTATTTAGATTATATTTATACTTTAAAAATTACTTTTTTCTTTTAAAAAAATTTAAAAAAAAAACTTTTTTGATCTTTAATTACCACGCACTTATAATGCAAATTCATAAACAAATCTTAAGCGCTGCTTTAACGCACTTGATTAATTTCGTCTTGTTTAAAACTCTTTTTTTGTCTCCTAACATTTCTCTTTGGTCCTCCTGTTGTCGTAAGATAAATTAATTATCTAAAACAGAAAACTTATGAATGAAACAACAAGACTCTTAAACATTATTTTTTTATCTTTTTGTCTATAAAGTTTTTCCTTTTAAGAGTGTTACAACCATAAAATTAAGCCTACGGGCGCTATATAGCATGTCAACACCACATTAAAATTACCCAAAAAGAAATTGAAAACAAAAAAAAAACAAATATTTCTCTTTATTTGCAAAAAACAAACAAACAAACAAAAAACAAGTTCTCAAAAATAAAGAACTCAAAATTTGAGTTCTATTGTTTAGCATTAAAAATAAACACATACTTGTGTCGAACAAAAACAATTTCACTCAAAACGTGCAATCCTTAAATTAATGGGGGAAGAAATTGTAAATGTTACTTTATATTATAAGAAATGTTTTGTTTATTAACTTTGTATCCCAAAAAAAGCAACAATAACAACAACGATAAAAAATATAAATAAAATTATGTGCAGAAGTGGTCGAATTTTGGAAACACTTTGAAAACAAAATGAAAAAGAATTAAAAGGAAGCGGAAATAAATAAAAAATATTTAAATTTACATTAAGTGATGTAAGCCTACCACAAGCTTTATTTTTTTTAAGCGGTTCAAGCGTCAATCATTCGTTAATGGATTAGAAAAAAGCTAATTAAGCGTAAGTACATATGTAGGCGTGATTAGGAAAACAAATTGCATATAGGACGCGTACGCGACAAACCACGCGAACTTTTATAGATTTCTTAGACGGGCCACAAAATCAAAAAAGCAAAAAAATAATAATTTAAGTTAAGTTTCTAAACTTTTTAAACTACACAGAAGAATATAAATTTCTCACTCAATACAGAACTTTACAGAATAATAATATTTTTTTTAAATTTGTTAAAAAACAATTTTTTCAACTTTGAGAAAAACTTTATTAATTTAAAAAAAAAGTTATCTGATAAATAGTTTAAAGTTAATTAAAAGAAGTAACAGCCAAACCTAAATCAGCGCGCTAAACGTTGTGTAGCTGTCAAAAATTCTCATGCCCATACAAATTGTATAAAGCAAACCGAAATAGCGCGGCGACAGCGCTCTACAATTGAAAAATCCGATATTGGCAACGCGTTAAGAACTGAAGTTGGCTGCGAGTGGTTTTTTTGTTATTGTTGGAAAGTAATGCCATTTTAGCTACTTTCACGTCAAGTCTAGCGATTTACTCACTATTTCATTTGTTTTTAGTTATTTTTTGTTTAAAAAGTTAGGTTAACATTACTATTCATGACACAACTTTTACGCTTTTATTTAGGTAGATCACTTTGGCGTAAACACTAGACGCCATTTAACGCAACGCTCAACGCTCTAATTTAGGTTAGACTGTAAGAGCGCTAATTTCGGCTATGCCAAATCTTATATACCCTTCAATACGTGTATTTATGTATGTGTGTATATATGTATATACATATACATGCATGTATGAATGTATGTATTTACATGTCCGAAAGGTATTTAAAGTCTTAGAAAACTTGATTTTTTTATGATATTAATTTTAGTCCATATACATAGGTTTATCGCCCATATCTTTACTGATACTGGACCAATTAGTAATTTTTTTTTTCAAAATTTCCAAAAAGGCATGTCTTACTCTTACACACAAATATAAAAATTTGTTTGTAAAAAAAATAGTTGTATTTTTGCTTATATCTTGTTAATTGTTAGATTTTACTTATATCTCGATAATTGTCAGATTTTTGTGATTTTCAATAGGATGAATCTCGGGAAATTTCTTTTTGTTTGATACCAATAAGGGGTCCGTACGGATTTAAACAGACTGACAGACGGACATTGCTAAATCGACTTCCCTGTCTATAAGGATCGAGAATATATGTATATATACTTTTTGGGGTCGCAAATGGATATTGTAGAAACTACAAACGGAATGACAAACTTGTATATACCCCTGACACCTGGGTGAAGAATATAAAAACTTTAAGAACCAGTCAATCATATAAAATAGTTTAACACATAAGACGAGTTCCAAACAGTGTTGCCACGACAAAAAAAATGTTTAAACCATACTTAATAAAAATTTGCCAAATAAACAAAGTTAAGATTTCCAGCTTTTTGTTTTGTAATTAACTTACTTAATAATTAAATTATTTTTTAGTAAAATTAGAGTTAACAAAAATGAAGAACGAACAAAAATGAATTTCTGTTTTATAATTAACACTGTGAATGTGCCAGCCAGCTTCACACTATTATACAGAGTATTACGACATATCAAAAACTAAGATAGAATGAGAAAGTATAAAAGAAGACAATATGTTAACTATGAAATGTCAAAACATACGTATAGAAATTTGACAGTCATTTTTAGAAAATTTTCTAACACGTATGACTTGCCATTGTATCAGGATTCTGTTGCTTTTCTTTTTATTTAAAGTGGAATAGTGAAGACACAAATTATAACGAGAAAATTTCTGATTTCTTCGATTTTTTGACAATTAGACCAAAAATCATTTTATTTTGTTTTACAAAATCCAATGGAAATCTAACGACTTGTAGAATAACGTGAAGCCAACAATAAACGACATTCGTCAAATTGGCAAATGCGAACAATAAATGAATCTTTAAATTGTTTTGAATTTATTGTTTTTTTTTAACATGCTTGTGTTATTTACAGTTAAAAAATAATATAAAATTAATATTATTATAAAATTATTAATAATACTCGTAATATTTTTTATTTCATATACATATGTATATTTATTTGCATTTATTTAAGCGATTGCAAATAGTAAAAATTGGCACAGTTGATAAGATAACTACTTAAGTCAACAGTAGCCTTAATTAAATGAGAATTTTAAGCAATTTTTTTATTGTTAATTTGTTACAAAATAATAAAGATACACCAACAATCTACTGACTTTGCTAAAGCATAAGAAGTTAATTAGTGGGAGTAAGAATCACGTCTTTACAACAACACATTAATGCAGTTTTTTGTCGTTTTTCTACCCCATAATATTATTAAAGTAAAAACCCAACAAACCCATTTATAGAATTTAAAAAAATATTGAAAACAGTAATAGTTTCCAGCAAATATTTAATTATATTTTTAACTTAAACAATAATTTTTCTGGTGTAAAGAAATAAATTTAAAACATATTTTTTCTAACAAAAAAATTAAAAAAAAAATTAATATTTAAAGAAAATTTTTATTGCAAAGATTTGTAGCAAAAATAATATAATTTTAGGTTTCGAACAAAGAAGCGCTTGTAAGAGTTTAAATAAGCTTTTTTGCTTTTCTGTAATATTTACTCTTTAGAAATAAGTGCTTTTGTCAAAGCACTGTTCTATAAATGTATTGTGGGATTCAAAATTTAAAAATTATAAATTCTATAAGTCTGAAATTTAATTTAAATTTATAGTCTGCCCGCTAACATTTGCGGGAAAATCCCTAACAAGTTTAAGTTTTGAAAATTATTTTTTCTTTTGTTTGACCGTAAAGCAAAAAAAAAAAATTCTTTAATTTTAAACATTTATAGTCTGATGAATAGTTTTTCAATTTTGGATCCCTGCAACTATCCTAATTTGGAAGCACTAAATGTGACTATAACCTTACAAAAGTGATGTGAATATATTCAGCAGTTTAAAAAATAAAACATTTTAAAGCTCTAAGGCAGAGCCTCTACGCAAATATATGTATAATTTTATTAGAAGTTGAAGCTGTTCAGAACCGCACTCTGCCTTATAAAGCTGCTTCCGATGAAGCATAATTTTTCTGCTGGGTTGTCTCATTTAAATTTTTTACTATTCAACATTGGATTAGATTTAAATGTTTTCTCAAATATTTATTATAAAATAAATAAATTGAAGTTAAAAAGTTTAATTCATTAATGAAAATCAAATCAAATTCGCATGTTAAGACTTTTCAAATAGTTGATTAAATTGTTGTCATTTTTTTCGTTTTAATTTAAAAGTTGCTCTTTAATCTGTAGCTGCAAATTGCTTGTCAAAACAAATAATTTAGTGTTTGGTTAATTTAGAATTTTTTTTTGGCAAAAATTTGACAGCTGGATGAATTATCAAGCCTTAAACCCAATAGTTGTTATAGTCGAAGTTTTATTTTTTCATATTTTTTTAAGACAAATTAAATCGTATTTTTGGACATTTTAAACGATTTTAAGACCCCACAATGGATTTTCAATTCATTTGTGCACAATTTCTTGCAAGACATTCCATTTTCTTTGGGGGTATTAATTAAACACTAAATACAAAGCGAAAATGATTTCAGTCAACCGTTGTGGCGTGTAACATTCATATGTACTTTTTAAGCCTTTAGCACTTTAAGTGCCTTCAAAACTCAAACGGGTCGTTCTTTATATCCGGGGACCCGATTTTCGTCTTCGTATAGAAGCCAATTAGAGAGAATTATTTTTACAACTTCTATCCCAAAAAATAAAGAAAGCTCCAACACGATTAAATAAAATTTCTATTGTTTGCGAAAGCAAGAATTCAAAGTATTTTCAAATATTAAATACCTATAATCATTATAAAAGTTTAAACAAAAGATTTGATGCGTTACAAAATCAAATGGCAAGTCATGATTGCAGCTTTATCATCGATAGCGACATTTTGGGAAAAAAAAAATAGAAGAAAAAAAGCTTCTTTTTTAACATCCCCCAAAATGCCTAAAAAATAAATTTTTTAAATATGTAACAAAGTGCGTGTTCGTACAGTTAACAGGATAAACAACATTTATGGCTGTTTTTCGGAGGACGTGGTTGATTGGGGAAGGGGGGGTCTGCAGAAGTTTCAACGTGTATTAGTTTTGTGCGTATTTAAAGGATTTTCTTACTTTTCAATGTTGAGTGGCTGTTACATACACACGTTTGTATTACAGTGATAAAAGGGGAGCAAAGTAGAGGGTTGCTTTTCAAGTTCATTGAGATATATTTTTTTTTATTGTTCATGATTAGACTCCTTGTTTTGTTTTTGTTTGTTGGCTTTTTTGGCAAAGTTTATATTTGTTTTTCTCCATGTTTAACAAAGAGGAAGCTTTAAGCATCTTATTAGTGTAAATAGAGATGTATATCAAGTGAGATGTTTTTATTAAGAAACGCCAATACAAATAAGAAAAGTGACAATTGCGAAGAAATACAGTGCGTAAAAATGACCGCGGGTTTTTTACAAACAGCGACGGCTTCACAAAATGGCCGTCAACAAAGTGTTAATGGCAAATTATTAAGGTGAACATTTGTTTGTTTTTTTTTTCTTTTTCTTAAATTAAAGCAAAATGTTACTAATAAATAATAATATTTAAATGTTAAAAAATTTAAAATGAAAACAATAAATGAAATCGCCAGCAATTTGAACAAAAAAAAAAATAAAACAAGAAAATCACAAACATCCTTTAGAGAGTAAAAGAAGAGAAAATATTAAAGAAAAAAAATGGTTTGAAAAAAACTTGTATTGACTTTTTCCGTTTCCGTTTCCGCTATGTAGTTGTATGTGTGTGTGTGTGTGTAAATAAAAAGTTCAGTTTATGCTGTTGTTTTTGTTAATGTTTTATTAAAATCAACGCACAGTGGGACCGATGATAACAAAAAAGGCATTTATTTAAGGGAAGGTGTAATTTTTTTGTTTAAAACATTTTTTGTTTGTATCTAAAATGTTAATATTTATGCATAAAGAAAATGCTTTGAAACTAATTTTCTAATCACATTGCGCAAAGTTTAAAGAAATGGCATACAAGTAAAAAGTTAAGTTAAGTTTTTATAAAAAGAAATTAAAGAAAATTAAGTGCCTTAGGCTTAGTATTTAAAACGTCATAAGCGTAAAGAAGTTGGTATTAAACATACACATACATATACTACGGTAATCGATAATTCGATTCAAAACCCGTTTGAAAATAATGCGATTGCTCGTAAAAACCGGTTGAACGGTTTTTAAGAAACTAAATTCGAAAGACAAATATGCGGGCAAATACTAGTAGTATTGAATATAAAAAATTAAACAATAAATATAACATATTTTTTCACACTTTGCATTTGATATGACGATATATAAATACAAGTGATTTAAAACCATTTATTTTTCTTTGACTCTAATTTGCAAATGCAAAAAAAAATATAGATATTTTTTTCAATATCGTTGCCGGTCGTATATATCGATCTTTAAATATCGATATTGCGATATTTTTCGCAAATTCAAAAAAATCGGCAAAACGAACTTTACAAACAAAAAATATTTTTTTATTGAAGTTTAACGGTTAACATAGAAACAATTAATACGGGAAACTATATTCGTGGTTTAACTACAAAGTAAGGCCTTGTAAAAATGTAAAAGTAAAAATGAAATGAAATTATCAGATACTGACATAAGGAGCTCTCCCTCTGTTTGATGTGTTCTCCTGTTAAACGGCTTCTAATATCGAAAACACCGAAGAAGCCTGACAAATTAATTATTTAAGGGCGACTTCGAAAAGAACAGGTGTAAAATACTAGACACAGACAACTTCACATGGTTAATGCTTTTTTAAAAAAAACGTTAACAACAAACCAATGTAAACGAAAAATTATCCACAAGTTATGGACAATAGAACAGCTAACACTGAATACACTCCAACTGTGAAACTGAATAAAAAACTTTTAATTTTCACACTTGGGAGTTACGGGTGCGAATAAAATCTTGTTGCTTAATAGGATCAAATTAAAAGCTCCGTAACTGTTAATACAAGCATTATAACATTCTATTCGATAAAGACTGTGAAAAGACAATTTTTAAAAATTAATAACCTACTCCAACCCTACTCTAAATGATTTGTTTATAAAATAACGACAACCATTTTATTCAATAGGAAAAATTACAAAAAAATTAAGACATACCTACATATCTCAGCCTACATGAAACTGTGACAGATTTATCACACATGTTCTTCATGTGGTTGCGTAAGACATCTTGGGCCCAAAAAAAGTTATTTATTTCAACCAACCCACGAGTAGACGGGGATCGGCTAATTGTCTTGCATTTAGGATGCAAATAACGTAAAAAAGTTTATGCAAACTTTTTATATAATTGTTTGTTTGGTTTCAAGCCAATAACATAATTATGTATGTATGTATGTATGTATGTATTTACGTAATGCAAGCTGAATTCTAAAATTCTAAGCAGCTTTGTTGTAACGTATACCACTGCAATGTAGGTTATCGTGCATTTTGATGGTGCATGGTTCCTCTTAAATCTTTTATTTTGGCACTAACGCCATTTATAATTTTATCCAAGGGATAACCTACCGCAAACATACATTATAAAATTATTGAAAAAGTAATCAATAATTACCCTTGAATTCTTCGTATATCGTCACCAAACTAGACTGTAATGAAACGTCAGCAGTCAACTAATGAAATCCATCTTTAAGCTCCTTCAAAACTAAATGAAATCAATTTTTTTTATAGACGAAAAATATAAAAAAAACTTTTAATTTTTTTTAAATAAAAATACTGGTCAAAACTCCGCAAAGAAAAGTTATTAAAATAAAATTATATTTTATGCAAAATTAAAGAAAATATCGATTTTTTTTATACAATCGTTCGTTTGGTATCAAGCCACACACATACATATATTATTCACATATGTATGTATGTACTTTATTATTGTATGTATTTATGTATTTACAAGCTGAATTATAAAATTCTAAGCAGCTTTGTTGTAATGCATACCACTGCAATGCAGGTTATCCTCTTAAATCTTTTATTTTGGCACTTTCGTCATTTAGGATTATATCCAATTACCTCCCTAGTGCAAACATACATACATACATGTTAATTGTAAACAACAATAAAGTTCAGCTTTTAAATTAATCGCCATTTTCTAATACATTTTGCCTCTCTGTGCATCGTCGTCATCAACTCGTTTGTACCTTTAGTTTTTATTGTTTTTGTTGCTCTTTCTTTTGTTTTGTTTTTGAATCCATCTCATGTATGTTTTGATGCTGTTTTTGTTGCTTAACTTTACATTGTTCCCATTGTAATTGACTTTACTTACACAAACACCGAGAGTTTAGTTGGATTTTAAAGAAAAAGAAAAACAATCAAAATCGTAGGTACAACTTTAAAAACTTAAACTATAGCTGTTAAATTGATGGTACAAAAGTGCTTCCCTTATTATTTTTTTTTAATTGTTAAAGATTGTTTCTTTTGTTTCTTCCTTATTTTTTTTGAATTTAATATTGCAAATTCAAACACATATACATACATATGGATATTTTGTAGAGATGCTGTAAATGCATAATTTGGATAGTTTTCATATTTTAGCATTTTGAATAACTTTATATTTGTTAAATACTTGCAGAAATATTGTGAAATGTAATAAAATATAATTTATATTGTAAAAGATATCAAACTTTATAAAAGTTTATTTTTTTTTGTACCTTTATCCTTTGCCGAATGTGGAATAGTATTTCCTTTACACAGCTTCCGTTTTACCAAAGAAAAATGTGACCAACAATAAAATAAAGTTTTCCAAAATGTTTCTATAATAATATGTTAATCAATAAGCGTTGCCAAACGTCTTGCCTTAAGCGAGATTGTTTCACCTCGCTTTTCGCACGGTTTCTGTAATTGCCGGGTGTATGTCGTATATGGGCTAATCCTGCGTAACACACTCTACATTCGTATGCATTTTTAGATTAAAATATAAACATTTTTTGGTCTTTCAAATGAGATACCTTTAACTTATACGTAGTGTTTAGTGGGATTATATTTGTACTTTCGAATGGCATAAAACATAATTTTGTAAAAGGTTTTTGTTGTGAAATAATTGATCACAAAATTTTGTGACTCACGCTACAAAAAGTGGAAGTAACTTTTCAGTTGGAGTGTGTTGCCGTAATTTTTAGCGCATTTTGCATAATAAAGCACAAAAAACCTAAATCCTTTAAGAAAGATGAATATAGGAGAAATCTAAAGAGGCAAAAAAATTTGTAATTTTTTATTAGCAGCCGTGAACCCATTGTGACGCACGCTACATTTTTTCCAGTAGAGTAATGCCATGTTATTTTTACCAGATGGTTTCCGATTTTGATAAAATTTTGTGAATGTTTGTAATAATGCACGTATATATTGAAAACGGTTTTATTTTTTTTTTATTTTGATAAACAATGGCAGCCCTGTAGCTTTGAATTATTAAAAAATATTGCGGTAGAGCCTTCATTTAAAAGGTCATAACTTTTGTTGTCTAAGATTTAAAAAAAATATTTTTGATTACAGTTGGCAAGATGTCAGGGGTTAAGAAATTTAATTAATTTTTTTTTGTAAATAATAAATAATTTTTTTAAATAAAAATTTTTTCAATTATTATTTTATTATAAAATAAAAAAAGATATATTTATTATAAAATAAATATATCTCCAAATTTTTAATAACTTTTATACAAAAAAAATTTTTTAAATGAGAATAATTTAAATCCAATTTTTTGTGGATTCAGAAAATGTTTTTAACAACAAAAATTTTTATTATTTTTGCTAATAGTTTTGCTTGCATTTACACATTTAGTGAAAGGTTAAAACACAGTTTTATTTGATTTTTTAAATATGTTTATTAAATCAGACATTAGTTGTCTTTAAGGCCTTTATTTGTTACTTTACCTGAAGTAACTGCTTCACTTTTGTATGTTTTAAAAATATCTTTTAAGGAACAATGCAACCCCTTGTAATGGTCACGTTAAATAAAGTGTTTGCAACTTATAATATAAAAGTGTTTATATACAAACTTTACAATATTTGTGCATGTGTGTACATACATATGTACATATGTTAGTATAAATGTGTTTATTTGCCTTTTTATATTATTTGACTAATTGACAAGGTCGATAGGTAAATAAATCGAATGCAAATATAATGACCGTGATTTATGAGAAAAATTTGATAACAAACGTTAAAGTAGCAGCAGCATAAAGGCAACAGTAACAAAAGCCATGATATTATTATGTATATCATTTTTATTTATGTTCACACATATGTATGTAACACAAAAATTCAGCCAATAAAATCTTTTCAACAAAAAAAAGTTATTACCTTTTAAAATAAACGAACTCACACAACGCACGCACACAGTTACTAACATTTGAACATATGGAATAAGATAAAAATGTAACAAAAAAAATATTGCAAGTAGCAAAATATTATGTTGCAAAAGCAAAAAGAAGAAAAACTAGTAAGAGCGTTATATTCGGCTATACCGAATTTTATATACCCTTCACTACGTACTCTGTGTGTAAATTGGT
>NDXZ01022095.1:0-23165 GCA_003055125.1 Paykullia maculata
TAAGAAATGTGTGCAAATACACACACTACAAATGTTAAGAGGTCTTAAACGTAACAGTGTTGCCAAATCCTGTATAAGTAAAAAATTGTGTTTTTTTAAGATCTTTGATAATTATTATTATTTTCTATAGATGCGAATCTTTATAAAAACTGCACAAGAACAAAACAAATAAAAAACAAAATAATGACGTTGTTGACAACATTAATAAAGAAAGAAAAAAAAAGTAAATTCATTCAAACCAACAAATAAAAAAGTCTTTCAAATTTAAAAACCCTAAAAAATATTTAATTTAAATCTAAAGTCTCTAAAAATACATAAACATTTAAATATAATTGGCCAATTAACAACCTATGTTGTATTGTAGTAAGTTGTAAAAAATAAAATGTTTTTCAAACAAAAATGTTTGAAAAAAAAGAAAATTCTGTTTAAAGTTTTAACAAAATACGTACTAACTTTGATACAACTATAAAACATAGGTTTTAAATTGGCCAATAGATAATTATATAAAATATATATTAAAAGTTATAATTGATGAGTAAAAATCCAAAATCTTTTCTTAACTGTATTTTAACATTTTTTATCATTAATAGGTCCCACTGTGGTCTCTTGATTTATAAGTTTTTAATAATTAATTATGTTCTGTATGTTCTTAAAATATTCATATGCAGCATATAACGTGCATGACGTATGATTGATATTAATCTTTTTTTTAGAAAAATTTTTATAAGCTTCAAAGTACTGCTTCTATTTTTTTAGTAAAAAGATTTTAAAAAAATCCTATAAAATTTTTGTAAACAAAATTGTTTTAAATGTTCTGTTTGAGAAAATTCTACTGCTAAAAAATATTTTTTTATGTATGTACATAATTTAATGGAACATATGCTTAGTGTTTTTTTTTTAAATAAAGGCAACTTAAACTCATTTTGCTTTTTCTTCTTTTTCTAGATATTAAAGATATATATGTCAGCACTTTCTGTTTAATTGATAATAAAAACGCAAAATATTTATTTTGGAAGAAAGCAATAAATAAAAATAATAATAACATATTGTTAATTTGTTAAATGGTTTCAGTTTATTTAATAATAAGAAGCCATAAAGGACTCTTAGCACTTCTTGGCCTTACTTGAACAATAACATGTTTTACTTTACTTAAAAAAAGTATTTAACATTCAGTTGGGCCTCATTAAGCATAAAGGCAGTGACCCAATTTAGTTAGTATTTTCATGTACTTCTTTCCATCATAATGTGCACTTAAAAAAAAGGGTTTCAAATTGTATAACAATTTCAATTTTTTAAGGAAACTTTGAAATAGGTGTAAAACTGTTTTAAGTAATTTTTTCTTTTTTTTTTTCTTATAATAATAAAGTATAACTTCCTGTCAAAGATAAGAAATGGATAAATGAAAGTAAAGTAGATACATTTAGATTTTTGTATGTAGATGTAAGTAGACGTTATTGTTGGGAACGTCAAAAGGAAGGGAAATAATGAAAATACAATTTAAAATTGACAGGTACTAGAATTGTGTATAACATTAATAATTTGACCTAATTTTAAAATCAAAAAAATATATTTTAAAATTTAAAGGGTTTGCTTGAAAGTCCTTAATTTACTTTAAACAAGATTCTTGAATTGATATTAATGTTTTGTGGAATTTTTTTATATCCTTTTTTGCGCAAATATTCAAACAGGTTATATGGGAGGTCGCTTAAAAGTATTTTAGATGTACGAATTTTAATATTGTTACACAAAATTAAATACGAAATGAAACCCTCGTATCTGTATCATAGTTTAATCTTTGCTCGTTCAAACAAAGGCAACAAACTAAGTTCTCTAAGACATCGTGCCAGAGCACCAATTTTTCATACATGCTATTCGTCTTTGGAACCTACTTCCGAAAATTTTACAAACAAATAGCAACGCTAGGGAATTTAAAAAGCTTTTAACTTAACACTTTACCAGTTAGATATTATAATATTTATAATTTATTATATATTATATAATTTATATTTATAATTATCAATCAATTGTTTAATTTATTTAAATATAATTTTTATTTCTTAAAATTTTTTTTTATAATTATATTTTATAACTTGAGTTCATTTTCTTGTTTTTTTATTTAATAATTTAATTTAATATAACTTCTGTGAAAAAACTTGTATTTAACGTTTTTAATTCCCATACTTTAATACTAGAAATAAGATCTTGTTGTGTGCGATAAGCAAAAAAACTATAAAAAAATATATATAAAATTTTACCTTTCTTTGCTAATTTGTATTAAGACTTTCATAGCAACTGTAACAACTTTTCATTTACACATTACAATTCATTTTTATACTTTAAAATTCAGAAAACTTACGGTCAATTAATTTGTGCTCAAATTATTTTTTTGACCTTAAACTATCGGCCAATAACATTTATTCCCGGAAAATATAATACAGTTTGTACGATTAATATTAGTTATTTTAGATTTCAAAAATTAATTAAATCAATGTTTTATAGAGAAAACAAAATTTTACATTCAGCTTCTTACCTTTTTTTAAGTTCCATTTTAAAAAATTTTATATAATGGACATTAAACTATTTTCTAATTATTTAATGAGCATTTTTGATTATTCAAAATATATTAAAAACTATCAGAAATTTTTTAACTTTTGACAATATTATTTTAGATTATTTTAAATTAAAAAACATGATTTTAAAGTTTCTATATAAAACCTTAAAAAATTTGGATTTTTACAGTTGGATCATGAGGCTAGTAAAACATTTAGTTAAAAATTCTTAAAATATAATGCGACATCCATTTTTTTATCATTATTAAGTATAAGGCTCTTTTTTCTCTTTTAAAAATTTGTCTACATTCTCCTTATCTTAATTTAGAACAAATTAATCTCATACTCTTATAAAATATATAGTGCTGACGTCACTAATTGTCCCATAAATTAATATACTTCTTGTTTTTAATGCTCTTTTTTAAAAAACTCTCGAATGCATTCACTATACCACACACAGTATTCATTTAGAAAACAGAGAGAAAGGAAACCCGACTCATAATTGCTGTTACAAAAAAACAGCTGATTTCTGCAACACAGCCAAGTCATCCATTGTTATAACAATTATTGTTCTTAAGAAACCTGTATATGTATATGATTTGATTTATATAAGTGTTATAAAGGTTTCTATATATAGTCCGATACATGTATATATGTATGTATATATAACTTTTATATATTACACAAAGCAATAATTTTTTCCATGCTGCGCTCTATTATTATTTGTGTTGTTAACAGCATCATCAGAACATTAATGTGTGCATGAGTGTATGTTAGTGCTAAATGGAAGGTCCTACTGACCTTGCATCTGTACATATTTTATGCATACATGAATATTTTGTAACTAAAAACTAATGTATGCATGTGTATGTGTTTCTTGTAACTTTTAGTATATATGATTAAGATTAAAACAGTTTTCTTTATTACACACCCCTTATATACGCGTAGCTATTGATCCTTGTATAGATAGTACTTTTTAAAACATATACACACGTTTGCTGTTCTTGCTAGCTTGCTTTAAATATTTACTATGAATATATACATACATATGTACATTATTGAGGTTTTACGAATATGTTTAAGCTATTTTTAGTTCATACGTATGTAAGTTTGAATGTATGTATATATTTGCTTTTATTTATAACAATATCTTGTTGACTATATTTGAGTGTTGTATTTGTTTCATCTTCCGATTATCATATTAAAAGGCTTGTTGAGATTTTATGGGTGAAACTGAAAAGTTACTACAAACTATTTTCAAACAATAGTTAGCATAAAGTAAATAATAAATTGGGGTATTAATTAAGGGTAGTTTAAGGAAAACTTTGTTTGTTAATTCAACTTATACAAAAAAAAATTAATAATAAAAATAGCAATAAAAATAAAATCGAATTACTTTAATTATTTGATTTTCACAAACATCTTTATAAACTTTTAAATTATAATTAAAAAATATTAAATTTCCTCTTAGATTAATGGGCAATGAATCCAGGGCTAAATGAAGCTTTTCTCAAAATTTATCAGCCAGACCTATACAAATTTGTATAAAAATAATTTTAAAAAAATTTGTTGCTTCATCTAAACTGTCAAAACCACACTAATTTTATTTAATTGATACAAAAAAAAAATAAAAATATAATTTCTAAAAATTCTCAGTTTATGTAATCGATTTTTTAAATTAACAAGAGTGACTGTAGGCAAACGACAAGATAAACATTTTAAATACAATTTTCAATTAATCGGTTAAATTGCAAAAAAAAATCCTTTAAAAGATGATTTTAAAAAATACCTTTAATGAAATTATCCGCATATTATTAAAATAGCTACCAGCTCAGTTTAATATAAAAAAAAACAAAGGACATAATATATGTGTGCAAGTGCTGTTTTGTTTACGTTTTTAAGCTTGTATAACAACAAACTATTATAAACAGAAAATATGTGCATACGTATGTATGTATTTACAGTTGTTACACTCTTTGTTTAAAAAACCACTCTCATTCTATCTTGCACTAACAGCTTTTTCAGAAATGTTTGTTTACAAAACAAACAAAAAACACATACATGCAAACATAGTAGTAATGGTGTTATGAGCACATGTAGTTTAAATATAAGTGGTATAAACAAATAAAGAGATGAAAAGAGCTGAGGTTCTTCTTGCAAATATGCCGTTAGTTTAGTATTATCATTATATTTTCCTTCTGTTTTGCAGAAAGCAAAACAAGAGAGTTCTACTTAGTATTGTTTTTTGTATATACATGTGTTTATGTATGTGTATTTGAACAAGTTAATAAAAATTTCCCCTTATTATTTTACAAAAATACTTGTTTTCTGTGTATTTGTTTGTATATATTTTTAGCCAAATACTTTTTTAAATTTTAGTTATTGTGGTTACTTTTTTCTTTTTTAAGTAATTTGCAAAATTTTTTTCTTTTGGTTTCAGTAGTCATGTGTTCAGTTTAAGTTTATAGGTGTAATCGAGCGGTCGTTTAAGCAATTGTGGTCAATTCTATAAGAGGGTATTTGTGTGTATTTTTTTTTTAGATAAAAAGCTAGCAAGACCACAAAGTTTGCAGATTTTGTACGTAGTGCTGGGCAATATACATAAATGTAAATTATAAATAAAACAAGCAAACGCAATGTACAAAAAAATCATATATCATAGTTATTAAATAAAATGTGATAAATAATTTATGTCAATTTGCGAGACTAAAAAAAACCATAATAATTGAAAAAAATAAAAAACAATGTGTTATAAAAAAAGAAACTAAATGCCGACGGTGTTTAAAAATAAAGGTGTTAAGTAAATATTTAATAAGATAAATAAAATGGTGCTTTATTACATTTATAATTCATCAACTCTCTTAAAAATAAATTTTTATTTTTTCATTTATTTTTTTAAAAGATGTTTCTGTATATATCAAAGTTTTTTTTTACGTTTTGTTTTATGTTCTTCAGGGTTTTTGTTACAAGATGAAAACTTTTCTTTTATTTCCAGCAATTATACGAAATATTATTTTTAGCAAATTTTTTTCTGCTAAAAATTTGTGTTATTTTTAGCTTTTTTGCTTTTATATGTGATTATTTTATTTTACATCCCCAATTTTAGATGTTTCCTTTATCTCGCCTTTACTCTTACTTTACTTATCACATAACACTTACTCTCTCTTAACTAACATCTCTTAAGTTGTCATGACAACCAACAAACCTGCATCCTTTAACAGAGTTGGCGCTATTTTAATTGATTCGCCAAAATGTTTGCTCCATTTTCTATTACTTCTTTTGTGCTGCAGAATGTTTTAAAAACTTTTTCTTTAAGCTACAGTGTATCACTTTCATTTTTTAAATTGTTGTTTTTGTTGTTTTTGCTATTGTTTTTTATTAATAGCAAATCCTCCTCTTTAGATTGCATATGAAAAACACAACTCTACCGCTTCTTTGTACGTTTGCGTGGGCAACTGCGTCATTAGTGGTCTTGTCTCTGTAGACATTTAACCTAATCATACATTTTGTCGCATTGTTTACACTTCACATAAAATAAAAACTCATTTTAAAAAATATTTAAAAAAAAGTTTAACAGTAAAATTTATTACAACGTATAATTAATTGAATTATTTAATAAAAAAAATAACAATTAAATATTAAAAAAATAATATAAATAAAAGCTAAGAAGTAGCTTAATAGAATAAAAAAAAATATTGAAAATGTTTAAATGAAATTAAAATTAATAAATTAGATTTAATAAAAATAATATAATTTAGCGGCCATAAAAGTTCATTTAAGTAGCAGTCCAAAAATACCGAAGCGCATCTATAAATTTCAAAAATCTGAAAACTTTAAATTTATTCATTTTGTTATAAAAGTTGCCGAAAAAAAAAAATTTAAATTTATACCTGATAAATAATAGCTTTATGCTTAAAATAAATATATGAAAAGAAAAAAAAATTTCAACTTGAAATTTAAACAGTAAAGTAATATTTTAAATATCATTTAATAAAAATTAACATGGCCGACAAATAAATATTCTTAGAAACCATAGGTTCAAATAAATTTAATCATTTTAGTGTCCGCAATTTTGCTGTCTTTCAAATGTTAAACCAATACTGATATACAGTACCGCACAATTAAGTAGCAGTTTTAAAGTGGAAGTACTGTTTAGCAGTCACGTAGGTAAGAGAGAAACCTACTAAAAATATATTAAAGTCAACGTTATAATAATTGACTCCTCCTGCAGCAGCTACCAGATACAAACTTTTCTTGATAATACTGTGTATTGTATTTTCCTTATAGAGAGTAGATTTAGATTTTTTTCTTTAATATTTCCACAACTAATTTCAATAATTTTTTATAACACACACCCCATCATTAGATGATTACCGGTTTACCGCATGAAACAAAAAGGTTTTTTTGGCCAAACGAAGTTTGAACTAAAAAAAGAAATTTTTATGTTTAAAGATATATTTTCTTATTTTTTATGCCGTTTACCCAATAATTATGATTATTTTCCAAAACTAACGAAAGGTCAAGGCTATTCAATGCAAAAAACACTAATTAAGTATTGTATATGTTTGTATGTTCTGGTATTTATAAAAACAACTTTAACAACACTCCACGTTTAAGGGTCTTTAACTTTCATTTATCACCCCAAAATGTGAAACAAAAATAATAAAATTTACCATTAATAATAAAGAAGGTAGTGGAAACACAAAAACTAATAAATACTACAACAACAACAACGGAATTACTTAATTAATAATAAAAAAATAAACAACAACCAACGACAACTGTATAACATCAACATGTATTTAAAATAATGTAAGAGACACATTAAAAAAGAGACTAAATAACCAAGAAAAAGAATTAAATAGTAATAAAGAAACATAAATAAATAATAAAAAAATTAATAAAATAAAATTTTTATAGTTCTAATTAGGAATTTATTAAAATACATTACAATATGCAAACATAGAATTTGTAGCAGATTCTTCATAAGATAAATTTTAAACGTTAATTTTCTTTAAGTAGAGACGTTATTGAAAATCTAAAAATAACATTGAAATTTGATCATCGATAATTGTAATTGATAATCATTTTACTTGAAAGACAGTTTAACGAAAAAAGATTTAGTAAATATTGTTTAAAGTTATCAACAATTTAAGCCAACATTTTTTGTTTAAACAAAATTATTAAGTTTTCTATATAATAAATATTTTCTCAAAAAACATTTAACTTAAAACTTTTCTTTAAAAAAATATAATGAATGATCTTAAACTGACTTTTGTATGGAAAATACGATTGTAGTTGTTTGGGTTTACCCTACCCTAATATAAGCGTACAGATTGACTTCATTTAATTGACCTTCTTACCTTTAAGGACTTAAAGTATATGTTAAAAATGGAAACGTAAAATGAATCACAAACTTAAATTTATTCAGGTTACCTTTTGCTTCAAAATTATTTTCCAAAATTTTTTCCAGTTAACAGAGAAATCTAGAAGTTTAATAACAATGCTTAAAGAAAGACACCTAGCAAAAACTTGCATTGGTTTGTAATATGCTAAAATGATAAAAACACAGTATGAGTTATATTATTATATATGTAACTACTTGCTCTTAATAAGTAAAATATCCAATTGATTGTATGGGCCTACATGTATTATACAATGCATTATATTCGGCCTTCTAAAAACAAAACTGAAATTTGTTACTTCTGTACGTTACGTTTTACAAAAACACTTAGAAAAAACCTTCAGAGTCGGTTTAAAAACCAACATGAAACTCATAAAAACCCGTCGAAAATATAATTACTTATACTTAAAGTCAGTTAAACCAAATGAGAATCATAATAATTAATTAAAGTGGCTCCTTACATTTTTTCAGCCAAACTGTATGCAGCATTAATTTCTTTTTAGAATCTCATGAATAAGTTACTACGTTTCACAATATAAAATTGTTATTAGAAAATTACTTCTTAGTAATGCAGGCAGAATGTTATACTCATTGAAAAGTATGTTATTAAGTAAGAGAATTTCATTACTCGATTTTTGTTGGGCAGCTGAGCCATAATGATAATTGACCAGATTACTTTTAAGTTGATATAAACTCTTTGTTTTTAAACAAATTCATAACATCATTGCCATTATTGGTTCTATAGAATGAAAAAAAAAAAATTTTAATTTTTTATTTTAAAAAAATTTATACAATTTTCGCCTAATCTGTTCCTTTTCAAAAAAAAAAACAGAAATTCAATCGATTTGAAAGAATTTTATTTGAAAAGAAGCATAAAATTGAAAATTATTTCTATTAAAGTAAATTCGTTAAGATAAGCCCTAAAAAATAATAATAAAAAATATTTATTCCCTTGAATCCTGTAAAATGCATAAAGCTGTAATAATTTGAAAATAAAGCCAAATAATATTTTTTAAGAAAATATTACTTAAGACCGTTATAAAAAAATGGAAATTTTAAAATAAACAAAATTATTGTTAATAAAAAACCAACCTAAAGATATAAAAAAACATAATGGTTTTTTCAAATCATTACTTTCTTAGGTATTTATGATTTTCTAATAAATTTGTTAAAGCAAATGAAATGTCTTATTGCATTAATATTTTACTTAAATAAACAGAAATGTTGTTTCTTTAAAAAAAATTTCCAAAAGTTGTTACTCTTTTTCTCTAAAAAATTGCTTAAAATAAAAAAAAATCAAATGAATCTATTTTAATTTAACATTTAAATTTATAGTTCTAAACTTAGTCCTACCTCCCATATCAGCCCTTACATATCCGTAATGAATAACCTTTACGTTCGCAAAACTGTCAAAATATTCTGATGTGGGATATAAAGTGGTTGCCCTTAAGTCACTTTAAATTTTTTACTTTTACTTCATGCTTTAAAATCTTACAAATAAATTACAATGAATCACGTACTGAAACAATGTAATACATTATTAAAATTACTTCTGTTTTTTTTTGCAAATTGCAAGTAAGTATTTGCTTTTCAAAAAAAAAACAGATAAAAACCTCATTTGGCGTTTTTTTCATTACTTTCACTTATTCTGCTGGACACTCTCTCCAGTATATAAAAATAAAAAATGTTTAATTCAAAAATGTTTTTTTCTTCTTTCTGTAAAAAGAAATAAACTTAATGTTGCTTACTGGATATATTTCTTTATGTGTTCTGACTCCATAACTATGATTAATCCCCAAAACGGGCAAAAGGTCAAGGTTGATTTAGTGCAAGAAAAAGCTTTAAAACAGTATTATATGGCAATGGTTAAAGGTGGACAACAGGTATTTGGAAATTTTTTCTCTACATAAGATAATAAAGCAAAAAGTCTTTTCTGTCATGCTGGTTTTCTTCTTTTTTTTTGTCATCAGTAGCTTACTTGGAAAAAATGTGTTTCGTGATTTTGCCATTTAATTTATGTACAAAGAAACATCTTTTACAATACATACTTATGTCTATAACCTTTATATATTTCACAAAAAAAAAAAATAATAATAATAATAAATTACAAAAAATTACTTAAAATAATTGAAGTAAAATATTTACGCAACTGAATAAGTACTATAATAAGACAGAATTACCTAATTTAGAAAAAAAACAACAAAATACAAATTTCTGGAATAGAAACCTTTAAATCTTATCAGCATCTGAAGCAGTTATATAAACTTTCTTATACAACAACACTATTCAATATATACACATACGCTCTCTTAATGTACTAAAGTAAAATCAGTTTAAACGACAACAGTAAAGTCATGTAATGCGAAAGCATTTGTTTTGTGTGCATAAGAAACTCTTTTTTAATTATTGTTTTTGTTTTTGTTTTTATTTTGCCTTCTCTCATCTCTGTTGTTAAAGTATGCAAAACCCTATGTTTTTAAGCAAAAAATACTCATACGCATTGAGGTTCTTAAATTCGACCGCGTCTATTTTAAAAACTAAAATTGTTCTATATTTTTCCTTTAAACTCTGTCGTATTAACAATTTTACTTTCGTTAAAAATTTGAAAATCTTTTATGTGCAAAATTTAAATAAATTTTTTTTAATTTTAGTTATTGTTTTAGCATTTAATATTTTTAAAATTAATAGAATTATAAAAGAATATAAAATATCACAAAAGCTTTTTTTAGCTTAAATAAAAAAAGTAATAGTATTTTGAAAATATTAACAACTAACAAGGACTCTTTAAAACTTTTTTTTTGCAAAATTTCCGAAATATTTTTTTTTCATATAAACTCCACTTTATTTCTTTGTTAAGAAATTTGCTTAAGATCTGTTTCAAACAAACTCCTTATTAAAATTTCTTTTATGCAGTTTTGTTATAGAAACTTTTTTAAGGCTGCCTTCAACTATATTTTAACATTCTCCGAAAGTTTTTTTTTGTTTTTTATTCTTTATTTTTACATTACATCCATTACAACATTTGCAATTAAACACCCAGAAACCTATATAAATAATACTTAGACAAAATATTAAAGAAATCTTTTATAGGAAATCCATTACATAAAGAACTTAAAAGGAAACAAAAACAAATATAAGATACAAATTAAAAAAATTCGTAAACACAAATATTACAGCCGTTTAATGGAAGTTTCTTAAATACAATTGCAAAGATGAAAAGAAGCAGAAAATTGGAAAACTTTAAAAGAAAAATCATTATTTAAATACTAAAAAAAAATAGAATACAAAAAATAATAATAATGTTTTTTAATACTAAAAAACAAATAATAATAAATGCATTAAAATGGCTCAAATAAAAAATAATTAATAAAATTTTTTTAAATATAATAAAAGCTCAACTTAAAAAACAAATTATCATCTCTAAGCAACAAAAGCAATATTTTAAATTATAACGATTTTCTAATTACAACTACGTAAAAATATCATTTTTCAAATTTTAAATTGTAAACTAAACAAATTTATCCTAAAAAAATTACTATAAAATTATTAAAAATAACTTATTTAAACTAAACATAATGCCTTTTGGTCGTAAATCACCTTTTGAGGCCTTGGCCTTGCCCGGTGTCATGTTGGCCTACAAGTACAGTCAATTTCGTCAAAGAAGACGCGAAGCATCCAGTCGCCGTGTTACTGAACGTGAATTATCAGCTTTACATCATAAAATAGTAAGTAAACTTTAATTATAGTTCTTTAAATAAAATATGTAGAATATTTCAAGAAAAATATTATATACAATAAAATCTTCTTTTTGTGATACTCTGTAATATTTTTTAAATGCAATTCTATTTTAAATCAACCACTTAGAGCTCCTGTAATACAATTTTGCTTGATTTCATAACGAACTATTGGAAAAATTTTTAAACTATAATAACTAATATTCAACATAACTTGTTTTAGACTTAAACAGACAGATGAACGTATTACAAGTACAAAAATAAAAAAAGACACAACTATTAGAAGAACATTTCATTAAAAAATTTATAGTTTTCCTAAAAATTGTAATACCAATTCACATCACCGCCAAAAGTAGACTACAAACATTCAAAATTATCTAAACATTTATTAACCTAATAAGCTGTCTTTTTATATGCACTTTCGTTTATTAAAAAAATATTCTCAAATTAATACTGCTTTATTTACAAACATTTTAAAAAAGAAAATCAATTTAAACGCTTCTGTTTATCCGCTGTATCTGTAAATACCTGCTTCTAATTCAAGCCAGAATAATATAATTTATAATTAACTTTCTTATATATTTCTTTATATTTGCTTACACAGGAAACACTGGTAAGAGAAGACAATAAGTAAAATAAAATTAGAAGTAGAGAGCACATCGATAGTAATGGCTACAAATCAAAATTACACTCTTAGAGGAAATATATTGCATGTTTTAAAAGCATAATAAATATTGCACTAGATTCAGATTAAAAACAAAAGAATGCGTGAATTTTCACTTTAAAAATAATGGAAACCAGCATTGCATAGCAACAATATGATCACAAGGGTAAAAAATTAAAAAAGTTACGACATTATTTACCCAACGCATAAGCAGTAGATAAAAGCAAGTTTGGGTTAAAGAAAAGCTTAATCAGTTTTAGTGGAAATAAAGTTCGGCACAAAAATCAAAGATGCATTTAAAAAACATTAACAAAACTATCTTTATTATACGTCTTACAATAACAACAATTTGTTAAGACTTTGATTTTTTTTGGATTAGATGCTGATCCATTTTCCATTTGAATTAATTTAAACGTAGAGCAGGAATTGTGCTTAAAAAATTATGATTTAAAAAAAGAACTGTTTAAATTTAAATGCAGCTGAAGTGAGCAGAACTTTGCTAGTATTCTAAATTTGTTTAGTTTTTCTTATGAAATATTTTTGTAAACTTTTTTAATAAAATTAATTTTTTAATCTCATTTAATTTTACCAAGGACTTTGGTTAATCCTTAATTATAATTAAAAAATCATTCCATTACAACAAACTCCTTATGCTTAACTTTCTAAAGACAATTCTTCTAAATGTCCCATAAAAGTATGCAACAGTTTGTAATTTACTTTATTTTTTTCAAGGTATTACATAAACTCGATTAATGTTAACGATTTTTTCTAGCGCATGTTTTGAAAACTACCGTTGGCGTACTGTTAAAATAATTCTTTGTTTTTTAATTTTAATATAATAAATCATTTTATTAAAATGAATATTTGACATATTTTTTTAATAAACATTGTGGCAGCACCGATCTTGCCCATTTTACAAAATCAAACAGCTCGCAGCGTTGCTAAGAAGTAGAGTCGAAGAACTTTCTTATACCACGCGTTTTTTGTTTCTTGTTTTAAAAAATAAAATAAATATTAATTAATAGAAACAAGTTATTAAATTGACCTTGTTTTATTGCCGGCAACTGTAAAATTAAAAAAAAACTCTTCCTTAAACATATTTTTAATACAAATTAAAAATTGTTTTTATTTTTATTATGAATATGAGAGTTTTTTTTTGCAACAAACTGTTTTGTCGTAAAAATGTTTACCAAAATCTACATTTTTTTAGATTTTTCTAAAAACATTTTTTATTTAAAAAAACTCAAAAACTGCATAAAGTTTGTGGAAAGGATTAAGAGTGGAGAAAGACAAACATAACATTCTTCATAATTTTAACCAAAAGCTACGCTTCCTACATGTAATTTTAAAATAGTAGAGAAAACCATATTTCAAAAATGTTCTATTAAAAATCCATAAAAAGAATATTTCTTATTGCTTTTAAATTTTCAATACCTAATTAAATATATTTTCTTCATATTGATTATATTAAAAAAACAAGAAACACTGTAGAGACATGAACAAATTTGCACTTTAATTTAATTCTAGTCAACAGCCATAAATAAAATAGATAAACATCATCTAGTCCCTATAGAATAAAAAATAAGCCGAAAGTCTTTCAAATATTTTTCCTTGCAAAGGGATTAAACAGGCAGTCACCAGGCAGCAGCAACATGAAAATATTTACTGTTATTGTCATCACAAAAAAAAATAGAAAATAATGTTTAAGGTGGCAGGACTACAAAAGTAAATAAAAACTAAAAGTAAATAAAAAGAGCAGTAACAATAATAGTGCTTGTACCTTTGGATAGTTTTTTAAATAATTCACTAACACATAAACATCTCCATAAGTTGCTATGTATTTTCTTACATTCATAGGTCTTGATAGGACAAAGGTCAATATGTGTTTGTATGTTTAAACATTTAAATAGTTTATATGTACATACATATTTCTTTATTTTCATATTGTTGTAAACGTGCTCTTTATGATGGCTAATATGGGGGGAAAATTACATTTTCAAAGCCTCATAAACCAACGACAATAGTGACTGAACACTAAACGAAAGTAAGAATAAAAGAAAGACTGTCACTCAGGCTTTGAGTGGCATAGTTTTTGTTTTATTTTATTTAAGGAGGTAAACAAATTGTTTTGAAATCAAAAAAAAACAAAAGAAAAATTTTATAATAATGATGTTTGAGTAGTTTCTAAGAGATCTAAGGATATAAAAAATTGTTTTTGATCATTCAGAAAATTTTTGTTTTGTTGTTATTGATTTAATTGATTTTCAGTAGAAATGTTTAAAGAATTTAAAATATAGAAAAATTTTAAAATAGTATTGTTGATCTTTAATATTCGTATTTATGATAGATTATTTTTCGGCTTAAGGCCATCTTCAGGGACCTAATAGCATTAGCAAAAATATAACAATTATTTTAACAAAAATACATAATTCCAATTTCAACAATAATTACTTATTTAAAATTTAAATGGTTATATTGAATTGAAAACTTATTATTTGTTTATAAGTTTATTAACCACATATCTCTGTTTTGATCATCTTTATTGCGCATTAATCTATATTACTCTTGTAATTCAATCTCTTATGTAGTGTAATGATAATTATGTTTAGCATTTCAGCATGTATCTCTTTAAATAATTACTTACTCTCTTCTTATAAAACTCGTACATCTTTTAGAGAAAAATATCGTCAAAATCAAAAGCGTAGCTACAATTAATTTAACCTTAAAGTAGAAATGAAATAAAAAATAATTAAATTAAATATTAACCATAAAATAACGAACAAAATCTAATAAACATAATATTTAATACCAAGGCAACTCAAACAATATTTAACAATATTTGTATTGTTTGTAGGAAAGCAAAAATTGTTCAGGATTAATACTGATTTATCAGTCATATGCAATTTTAAGCAAAATTTTAACGTTTTTAAGTTAAAAAATTAAAACTTAAATAAAGGCCATTTGACACCAAACAAATTTGTTTATTTTCCATCTCTGATACTAATGGATTAGGCTTCGGTTTTTATTTGAAAACACAAAAACTTCAACCATAAACTGTCATTAAAACCACAAAAAAAATTTTTGTTCTCAAACACGAAAACTAGCAACACATAAACTCTCCTAACATCCAAAAGAAAAAACAACCGGCGACTTTGCAAAACTTATAACCTGAACTATGAAATAAAAAAGCCAAACAAGGGGAATTGTATATGCATAAATCAAATAAAATGTTGATTTGTTGGTGGCTGTCTTTCTTACATTTTTTTTCTGTTCATTCTTTATCTAAGGTACGAAATCAAATAATGGCAGCAACAAAAATATATTTCTTATATGTGGGTTGAAATTTTACTAACAAACGAAAACTATTTGCATTAAAGTATTGTGGGAAATAAAAATATTAAATTCGTTTACAATATTTATTGTGCTGTTTGTCAAAAACTATATAAAATAAGCAAAAAATGTTATTTGGTTTAAGCCAAATGGCAAACAGCCACCTTTTTTTGTTCACTTTTTACTTCTTTAAGGGCTACAAAATGTCTAGTTTTTAGTTTCTTTTTGTTGGTTTTTTTTTGTTGAAGAAAGTCTTGGTTGGAAAAAGAATTTTGCTGAAGCAAAAAATATAGCTGCTATTGGCCACCAATGAATTCAAGGCTATTTACAATACGTTCGCAATATATTAAGGAACATTTTTAAAAACAAAACATTTAATTACCTAAAGAACTTTTGTTCAAATCATAATTTTTGCTGTATTAAAAGCAAAAAAAAAAACAAATCGAATTCTATCTTTCAGGTGGTATATAATATAAGATTAAAACTATGAAAGCTAAACTTTTATTAGAAACTTAAGGTAAAAAAGCAAAACTTAAAGAGCTGACTGTGTTAATGACGTGAATTAATTTTTTTTTTTAAAATATTATTTCAAAACATGTTTTATATAATGTTAGAGAAGCTCCTAACTTTTTCCTTTAGTTAAATGTTTAAAATAAGTAATTAAACTTAAAGTTTCTTTACAATATATGCTTTTTCTTCTTTAAAAAATATTAAAAAAGGTCTTTAAAATTCTAAAAAACTCCCACTCTGAGTTTTAAAATCTCGTCTAAGTTTTTTTAAATATTTTCTAACGTTATTCTCAGAAAACACTTCCCTCTTAACAATTTGATTTGTAATCAAGTTCTCTTTATATGGAGCGTATGATTAATATGTCACGAAACAAAATTACTCAGACGAGGAGTTAGCTTTAAGAATTGATTTAACAACAAACTTAATTAGTAATTCATTAGCAATGATTTTTTTTAAACTCTACTGCAATGAAGAAGAACTTTAGTTAGATTACTTTGATATTTCTTAGTTAAAAAAATATTTTTATTATTAATATTATTATTATATTAATACTTTTTAAGTCAAGTGTATTACAAATTGTATATTATTATATAAACATCATCTCTAACTGCAATACGCAAAAGTCATAATAAAGGCGGACAATTCGTTTAAACAACTTCTTACTTAAGCAAAATATAATAATAATAATTTATATAAAAATCATGTTTTAAGCCCTTAAAGTTTTAGAAAAAAAAGTATTATGGACAGATTAATATATGGTTTGAAGTAAATATATTGATGCTCAGATGTACGTTTGGTAAGGCTTCATCTTTCAAGAAAATCAAACCAAAAGTTAAAACCGCCAACAGGTGTTGTTTAGTTTCCGAATGCATTTTTGTTTATTGTTTAAATAAAGTATTTGGAAGCAAAGTAAATTCCATAAAGTATTTTAAAGAATAGGGTTAAAAGTGTTTGATTTTGCGTAGACTTTCTTTTCAATTTTTTTTTACCTACTCTACAATGTTTAATACCCTTTAAAATATTTAAAATTAATTATACATATATTTCCAAAGACAATAAAATTCGTTTAGCTTTAATATTCAAATATTGTTTTGTATACGTTTGTATATGCCCGACTGTCTTTTAATATTAAAGAAGTCTCTGCTAACAAAATTTTTTGTTACAATTTATTTTGTTTAACTTCTTTCCTCCACTTTTATTTTCTTCTTTGCACATTTTTCAATTTATACTTAAATAAATAGAAATGAAATACAAACAAAATCTCATGGGCAATAAAAATTTTTAAGCTTCAGACTCACTCACATTCCCTGTAGAATTTTTACATTGTTTTATGCGCCTTTTTAATGTTTTGCCTTAAGTATTCATTAGATGGGGTGCAAAAATATAGTGAAAAAAGGTTTAAGGTAAATTTTTGAAAAAGGAGTTTTCGAAGAAATATGTAAAGAAAAAAGAAAAAATCCCATTGTTGAAGTCAAAGATTAAATTGTGTTTTCTTCCCACTCTTTAGTTTTTCGAAAGTTATACAAACTGAAGGTTACAAAATTTACAGCAAAAATCCATTTAAATTCCTCTATTATAAATAAAGATATATTTGTTGACACAACCAACTCAACTATTTCATATTAAAATTTGTTTATTTCATCACAATGGGTTGTTATCCTGTTTTAAGTTACATTTTTAATTTTTTAGTTGCTAAATTTTCATGTAAAAGCTAATAATAAAACCCCTTTTTTTAAGACGCTCTCATTTTTTCCCTTCTTCTTTTAAATATATTTAACATAATGTGCTCTTGCTGTTTGTCATTCTTTTGGGAATTATGTTCCATATAACAAAAGATGTTAGTTTTTTCAATTTCCATTTGCTTCTTCTAAAATAATTTTAGATTTTAATGATAACATACGATTATAGCATTTTTTAAGTATGTGTAAATACATGCCACTAGAAATAAAAACTAAAACTCTTGCTGTTTATTTGTAAGAATAAATATGAGAAGAATAAATAAAATTGTTACATTTTTTCAAAGGTTTTTGGTATTAAAGAGATTCCTGCTTTCTTTTCTAAGAATTTGGCGCAAAAGACCAGGAAGTCATTAAAATAAATATAAAAAAGAACGAAATAGGAAAACAATGTGCTTAAATTATAAATTTAGGTTTTCTTGAGGGTTTTTTGATTTAACAATTAATAATGTTCGTGTTAATGAGCTGAAAATTGGCGTATAATTAGGTTGACGAAAATAATTTATAAACTTTTTTTATACTGGTAAATGAGGTAAAAGAAATGTACAAAATGAAAGGGCACTCATTAGAATTAAGGCCAACTCTTTATGGATTTTAAATTACCGTGCAAAAATTCTTCTTTTTAACGGAAAATAATTATCAAGACAAAAGTACAGATAGTTTAGGCATTTAAGGGCGAAAAACAGTTAAACATTATTTAGGTTAATACAGAAAACATTTCTATAAATTTAAGAAACAGAATCAACACTTATGCATGGCCAGGAATCAAAAAGTATAGACAACGTGAGAAAAATTTAAAGGCAAAACTCACCCCTTTATAGTAATAGTAGAAAGTAAATTAAAAAATTAGCTTTTAAATATTTAAAAAGGAAAATATTAACATTTAAAAGGATTTGCTTATTTACTTTTAGCAAGAAATATTTTTAGCCGCTTTGTAAGCCAAAAATAATTTGCATGCTTTTAGCACTGTTTGATTTTCATACATTTTTTTTATATTAAAAGAGAAAGAACTACAAAACAACAACGGATTAAATATAAATATTGATGTACTACAATCACAACATTTAGGGAAAGAAAATCATCTAATAACTTTAATAATTCTCTTACAATTCATAAGACTTTGTATTAATACTTCTGAAGAACAGCAGAGCGTATACTTGTTTTCAAATTAATATACAAATTAAATATTTAGTATTAAGTAGTCGCTGTTCACCATGATGAGAGTATGAATACATTAAAGACATGACAGAATTTGAAATTAAAATGTAATTTGCTGCTTCTGTTTCTCTTAACTTTGCTTGACAGTCTTTTAAACATTTAAAGTTTTTCTCTACGCATTTATTATCCCGATGCGTGTGTAAAACAATGTTTCTTATTTCCTTTTCTAATCTTGCTATTTCCCATTTAACTGCTCTTTTTTGCTTCTTTAATGTTCCTTAAAACCTAATAACGTTTCTAATTAACTTTCTTTAAATTATTATGCTATTTTTTTCTAACTTCCTTTAGTTTTCTTTTATCGTTTTTTACTAACTTTACCACTTCAGTTAAGACAAAAAGAAACTATTTAACTTAAATGTACAATTTATTTACTAACTCTGCCACCTTGTGTCATTTACATGGAATTGAATTTAGAAAACAATTTGTAAAACTAAAGTTTGAATTAAAAAAACATTTAGTCCTGCTTTTATTTATATGACCCAAACGTGTTATGGCTTTAGATTTTTAACTTTTCGTCTTTTTTTTTAAACAAAACAATTTTAAATTGAACGCACTTGTGCGGTTTGGTAACTAAAGTAGAAACACGTACACGTACATGTTGTCAAAAAATTGAAGTTGTAGCAAAGTTAAAGGACGTGCTATTGTTTTAGGTTTGAAGGGAAAATTCTATTAAATAAAAATGTTTGAGTACGATCATCGATGACTTCTTGATTAATTAACATCAATAATCATGATCATGAAAAATTTTAAAATCTTTATTTTGTTGTATCTTTCATACAACCTAATTATTCCGATAAAGTTACCAACCAATTTTTGTAAATAAAGTTTATACGATAATCCAAAATTACCACATTCGAAGGAATCTTCGAAAACACTAAAGATAATAAATTCAGAACTGGAGCAAAATAATAAAAATTGTGAAACAAATCAAAATATGGGAAATTTGTTAAAATTAAACTTTTTTTGTGTTTTTCAACGACTCCCCTGGAGCATTTAAATAAGCAGATCATAAATAAAAATTAACTTTGCTATGGAAGTTACTCTTTTGTTATAGTGCTTGAAAAGTTCTGGCAGTATTTTCCGTCCTGTCCCAAAATTTAACCCAAAACTGGACGCCATAAGCCGTCTTGTTCGCAAATGTATTGAAAGCCTGTTTACGATCCTAAAAGTATGCCACAGCATTTGAACTTTCTAAACCACAATATAGAGAGTCGCATGTACAAAAACAAAATATTTAAAATGCCACTAATACATACCACTACCTTTCTTTTTATATAAATTGTTCAGTTTTTTGCGCTTTAAACATAATCCTGTTGGCCTATACAACACATGGGACCGATACAAACACACACACATAACACAGATAAAAACACAATTGCTGTGGGACTTAAACATAACACATTTGTAAGTTTAAATGTGTAAAATAATGATTGTGTGTCCATGAGTAGATAACAAACTACAAGAAAGACTATAAAACTTTCAACTTTTACATGTGACAAACCAACAACAACTCTGCACGTGCGTTTGTATGCCATGACAATAATAGCAACAAAAGAAAAATTATTTTTAAAAAAAGCAACAAAAAATAGGGAAACATAATGTCTGTCTTAATGTTTTTGTTTTTTTACTTTCCTTGTTCAACTTTAAATGTTATTGGCAATGAGTTAAGTTGTATTAGAACTGCATGGACGTATTAAATAAACCATGTCTTACATAACAAGCTTTAGGAATGACATATGTTTTTGCCGCACACATACATCTACATAAACCAGTTTTTTAAATTATATTGTAGAAAAACAAATTTCTTTATATCTTTTTCAAATTAAAGAGAATTGCAAGAAACAATTATTTTGCCAAAAAGGGTTTTGTTATGGTTTTTCAGAGAATTTATTTAAAAGTTATATCAAATGATATTGTTCATTAAAACAATGATAAGCGAAAATTTTTAAAATTATTAAAAATGCACAAAACTTTAGCAATTATTTTTTGATATAAAAAATTTTTAATTCACAAACAATTGAATAATTTTCTTTTAACAAAACATTTATATAAAGTTTTAATAAATTTTATTAAAAACAAAAATTTCAAATCCAAAACTAGTGTTGCCGTGTTAATATCAATAAAGTCGACAAAATCCTTAAACTAAAAAAAAAAAGAATTTTTAACCTTAATTATTATTTTATGGAAAATGTTCCTTATTCTGTTTAATACAAAATTTTCACCTGAGTTTACAAAAAAATTTTTCAACTAATTTTCTTCTATTAAGTTTACTGAATTGTGTATTCATAAAAACAGCTCTTATCCAAAATGCTTCTTTAAGAATATTTTCAAAACATTTGTTTTATTTAAAATTTTAGGAATATTTGAGTGAATAAAATGTTCAAAAGATTTTACTCTCCTCTATTAAAACACTTCTCACTTAACCAATATAAATTATTTGCTTGATTTTTCTCTTTTTTTTAATTTTTGAGTAAAAAATTTTAATAAATTATAATCTTTTTGTTTATTTTTAATTTTTTGTGAAATTCTTTCTTTTTATTGCATTCCATCTTTAATTTTTTGCTAAACTCTTTTAATCACCACTTTAAATCTTTTAAAGCACAAACTATGGGGAATTTTTTTATTTTATTATTTAAAAATTTATTATGCTTGAGATTTGGAGAACAAAAAAATTCAATTATGTATTTCTGTCACAAACACACTGCTGCTCCAGCCAACAATATACTCTAAGAGATAATACAAAACAACAGCAACAACGGAAAAACTCTAAATATTATCTTGGCAACTGTTAAATATAATAGATGTATTAACGTTTATTTTTTCTACTTATTTTCTCTTCTATTGCTATTTTAATTTTTTCTAGCATTAGTTTTGTTAAAATATTCTATTAAACTGTAACAGATCACATCAGAACAAAAAAATGAATAAAAAGAAAATAAATGGTTAAAACTTTTTTGTATCGTAATCGAAAAAACTTTCTTTTGCATCTAAACTAGTTCCATTTCGGTAACAAGCGAAAAGGAAACGGAAGTGTAGCAGCATAAAGTGAACACAGAAAGTCATCTGACTTTTAGAGTGTGTAGCGCAAAATAATGTTTCCCTTTTGTTTTCTTCTTAGATGTGTGTGTGTGTGTGAGTGTGTAAATCGAGATTTCAAAAGGGGACCAAAGGAGGCTGAAGTAGAAAAAAAATGCTGACTTTTATATTAGAGGACTTATTCAGCAGTTTTAGTTTTGCATATTTTAAAGCTTATTTTATTTTTTCTTCTACAGCCTTTTTGATTTTTAGTTATTAAAATATTAACAATTTGAGATTTTCTTGAAAAAATAATTTGTTTACAACCAGTACTTATTAGTGGTCACAGATAAATATTTTTTTAGATTAAAATGATGTTGATGTTGATTGGACAACTTTTTTTATGCTTTATATTATTTGCTTTAGAACATTTTCGATATAAAAAAAAGATTTGATTCAATTTTGATTAAATTTTTTTCTTTAAAAAAAATCTTTTTTTTTTTAAATATAAAGATCATTTTTAAAAGTTTGATTTGTAAAAGATTTTCGTTTGAAAGAAACCTTTTGATTTTATTTAAAAAATTTTTCGATAGATTTATCAAAAACGTTTTTAATCATGAAAAATATTGTTTACTTTTTGTAACCGAAAATTTTTCTATCTGTGTAATATTATTTGCTCACAATTTTTTCAAGTTTTTCTATTAGGAAAATTTTTGTAGTTCAAAAATTTGAAAAATTTTTTTTTTAAAGTTATTGAAAAATTTCTAGCAATAAAAAAATTCTAAAAAAAAATTTGAATCTTTTTTTAATTGTACTTTTAATTTCGTTTTTGTATATATTTTTTTTAATAATTTTTCCACAACATTTTGTTTTGTTTAAAGTTTTTGTTAAAATTTTGATTTGCTGGTCGAGAGGCTTATTGTCAAACTTTGTTTTTGTTGTTTTAATTATTTGTTTTAATTATAATTATACAAGCAGAAAGAAAACAATTTCCGTGATTTTTTG